>JAOANR010000007.1:51359621-51444615 GCA_030278955.1 Hygrophila difformis
CAACACGCCATATTCAGTGCATCCCGGAGGCGAAAAACTTTACAAAGATCTGAAGAAGATCTATTGGTGGCCGGGAATGAAGAAGGAAGTGGCAGACTTCGTGGCGAAATGTCTCACCTGCCAAAAGGTTAAGGCAGTGCGACATAAACCCTTAGGACTGATGCAACCACTAGAGATTCCAAGTTGGAAGTGGGATAGCATCTCAATGGATTTTATCTCGGGATTACCCCGATCACCTAAAGGCATGAACAAGATTTGGGTGATTGTGGATAGGCTAACGAAGACAGCCATATTTATCCCGATGAAGGACACGTGGACTATGGACCAATTGGCCCGAGCCTACATTGATAATGTGGTACGACGACATGGAGTACCACATGACATCATTTCCGATAGAGACAGTAGATTTGTTTCTCACTTTTGGACGGAGTTACAAAAGGCTCTCGGTACTCAAATCAAAATGAGCACCGCATTCCACCCAATGACGGATGGTCAAACCGAGAGAACAATCCAAACACTAGAAGACATGCTGAGAGCATGCGTGTTGGAATTTAAGGGAAATTGGGAATCCCATTTACCCTTAATCGAATTCTCTTATAATAATAGCTATCATGCTAGCATTGGCATGGCACCTTTCGAGGCGTTGTATGGACGAAAGTGCCGAAGCCCGTTGAGCTGGGAAGAAAACGATAAGTCAGTGGTAGTGGGACCACAACTTATCGAAGACATGGCTCAACAAATCAAAGTGATTCAAGGAAAAATGAAAGCCGCTCAAGACCGTCAGAAGAGTTACGCTGACGTGAGACGACGAGACCTAGAATTTCAAGTGGGAGATAGGGTCATGCTAAAGATATCACCCATGAAGGGGGTGATGCGCTTTGGCAAGCGAGGAAAGTTGAGTCCTCGATACATAGGACCTTACGAGATTCTAGAACGAGTCGGAAATTTAGCCTACCGACTGGCTTTACCGCCGCAATTAGATCGAGTTCATAATGTCTTCCATGTCTCACAACTAAAGAAGTATGTGCCGGACCCGACACATATACTTCAACCGGAGATAATTGAGCTCGATGAGGATTTGACTTACGAAGAAGTCCCAGTGCGTATTCTCGACACTAAGGAACGAGTAACGAGGAACAAAACCGTCAAAATGATCAAGGTTCTTTGGTCGAACCACGAAAGTGAGACGGCAACTTGGGAAGTAGAATCCGACATGAGAGAACGCTACCCGACATTGTTCCAAACCGATACCGACACAGTTATGGGGACATAACTGCAATCTTAAGGGGGAGAGGATGTCATACCACCTATTTTTCGTGCATTTTTGTAAACTTTTGAACTACGTTATGGCTTGATCCCTTCACAGGGTACGTAGGCAGCTTAGAAGTTTTAATTCTAAGTTCAGTCACAACATAATAAAACAAACACAAGACCTTAGCACGAGAAAAGCCGAAACACAACTTCGAGGACGAAGTTGATTCTTAAGGAGGGTAGACTGTAATACCCGAGAATTTTCCAACATAAAATAAAACAATAAATTAAATAAATAAACAATAAATACAATAAATACCATAAATAAATAAATCCAGCAAATAAATAAATAAATAAAGATAAGGAAATGAGAAATGATATTTAACTTAAAAAAGAATTTAATTTAATAAAAAGAATTGATTAAGGATAAGTAAATTTTACACCGAAACCCGACACCAATGAACTCGAGGATTCAAGTCCAAACGACCAATTAGACCCGGGTAAAAATTTAGAGAGAAAGTAGAAACCCGAAGATACCCCGGAAATCGGGAAAACGGGAGCATAGAGGGATAGAAATCGGAAAGAGAGGAGGAATTGCACGACGGATCGCACGAACTGCCCGGACCGAAGTCCAGGCGAGTGTCGCGCGGTGGCCGCGCGGTCGAAGGAGGAAGAGCGCGCCACGACCGCGCCATGTGACAGATTCGCCCGTGCGAGATTTTCTCGCCCGAATCCGGATTTTCCGACTTCGGTTGAACACCTTTCGGCTCAAAACTCCTAGGGGCAGACCTTGGGCATCCCTAGGGCTTGTTTAACTATAAATAAGCCCTCTTAAAAGCTCCGAATACTTTTCCAAAACCCTACAACTCTCTATACGTCCGAAAACCCTAATTCCGGAGTCGTCGAAGGCACGAGACCAAGGCAAGACTGATTTGGACGAAAATCAGAGTCTTCTAGACGTCGTGGTAAGTTCCGATCCACTCGTCTCTTACGTTTGATTCGAAAACAAATCCTAATCTTCTTATTCTTCTTTCTACGCCCCGAATCGGATCTAGAACGTAGAACCCGACGAACGGAGAGGATAGACGGAGGACTGGAAGCCACGCCTTCGAAATAGACGATCCCGAATATCTACAAATCTGTAAGTTAATACTTACATGGTTTTGGGAGTAATTAAAACACGAAACCTAAAAGCTTAATCGAATCTTGCGAAAATTTGTCAATGTATGTTTTCTACCGGCGCAACAGTTTTGATGAATTTTTCCGAACCTTAAAACGACTTCAAACGATAAAACTTAAAACACAAAAAACGTTTCTAAGGCTTAGATCTATCTACTGAAAAATTTTCAGATTTTTAGAGACGATTTGATATGTGAAAACCAACTGAAACCGAACTGCTTGGAATTGGATCTTGAAATTCTTGACAGAACTTAGGTCCGATCTTGATCATGTTTTTGACATAGGTTCTAGACCAATTTAGATCTTTGGCCGAACATAAAAGTTGTAGATAAATGTCTTAAGAAGGTCTCTGTAAAATTTCATTAATTGTGGAGTTGATTTGCTAGGGTAGATCTTGATAATCTTGAACTGCTGTATACGAATTTCGGACAGATTTAGGTTATGACGAAAATTGATGATTTTGACCTATTTCGGTAACTCGGATTGAAAAAGTTAAAACACGAAAGTTGTTCATCTCGATGTTTCTAAGTCAGTGGTGAAATTTCAGAATTTATGGAATTAAACTCGATTTTTAATGAATTTTGGAGTAAACTATGGTTGACCGAGTCAAATCTTGAAATATTGTTGAAACGGTGAAACTAGCCTTTAAGGTTTAAACGAGTAGAAGACTCTTTGAAATAATTATATGAAATCTGGAAATTAGGAAATCCCCTTTACAAACTTGATCGTTAAAATTAGGGGGTGAGTGCTCTGCAGGGTGCCCTCCTAACAATTCACTTCGTGCCTATATGGACGATGGTGACCCCGCGCGAAATATTTGAGATATGTTGCCAAAACGGCATGAGATATATGGCCTACACTCTCGTGAATATCCTTATGGATTTCTCGAGGCTCCGGAGTGGTACTGGATATGGCAGATACGGCTGCGGCCGCCGGTTTCCGGCTAAATTGACGAGATTGCGATGCGATCGTGAAATACTTGAAATATTATTTTGGGAGTAATGGGGATAGATAAATATTTTTAATTGTTATCATGTTATAAAATACTTTATTTAAATTACTTATGGCTTCATCTAAATTATTTATGAATATTATCATGTTTTTATGTAAATATTAAATTAATGGCTTTTAAACCCTACGATCATGCATGTGTTAACTTACTCAGCAAGTTGTGATGACCAAACCATCCTATTTTCCTTTTTCCTTACAGAGTATGTGGAATGATCATGAGCACGTTCATGCATGGGGGAACCATATTTTTGCAAACTTTATTATTTAAATTCTCGCATTAGACATTAGAATAAACGGGCATGTTTAACCCGTGCTTTGACCATGTTGGTCGTATTTATATTTCCGCTGCAATATTATACTTAGATACTTTTTCTGCTGCGCTATGATATTATTATTTTCGAGATTATATTGTATGGGCTGTTTGCAAATGTTTTCAAAGCTTTTAAATACTGAAATACCTAGCCTTGCATCTCTTTAGTAAGCCGGAGAAACCGTGTCTTACTAGGGAGGTGTGGCGGTGACATCCCGACATGGGTGACCAAAAACCGGGGTATTACATCATATCACCAATTCTCTTCGTAGGGAACCTGTTCAATAAGTAAGCAGAACAAACAACAGCATCACCCCAAAATTCTTTGGGAATTTTTTTCTCTTTGAGCGTACATCGAGTCATGTTAAGAATTGTTCGATTCTTTCTTTCTGAAACGCTATTCTGTTGAGAGAGCTTACTTCGTTGATGCTCAATTTTAATGGGAATATCATGTTCTTATTCATCCTCACGTTGGTAATGATATTTTCATTCTTATCTCGAATGCTCAGTGTCAAATCCTCCATCTTCACTGTGTATTCTTTCTCGAGCAACTGTCCAACACTCAAGAGGTTGCTTTTTATATGTTAAACATAATAAACATCTGAAATGCTTACTTGTCTTCCATCTTGGAGTTGAAGGTTATGTCGCCTTTTCCTTCAATTGGCTTTTGAGAGTGATCACCAAATGTGACATTACCAAGCTCTCTTTGGTCAAGTTTGATGAATAAATCCTTCCTTCCACACATGTGTTTTGAGGCTCCAGTGTCTAAGAACCACGTCATGTCGCTAGTTGCATTTGATCCAGTGCTTGTCAACAACAACACATTTCTATCATTTATTTCTTCTTTGTCAGCAAGATTTGTCTTTTCTTTCAGATTGTTTAGATTATACCAACATTCATTGGCATACTGCTAAAATTTCTTGCAGATATGACACTGGATTTCTGATTTGTCATATCTCTGTCCGGAATTCCTTCCACGTCCATAACCTTGATGTCTTCCTCGGCCTCGGTAAGATTCATGACCACGTTCTTTATGCTTTTCACCATTAAAATGGGTATTCTGATTACACTTGTGGGTTGGTTGTAACACCCCGGTTTTTGGTCACCCAGGTCGAGATGTCACCGCCACACCTCCCTAGTAAGACACGGTATTGCAGTGTTTAAAATATTTAAAACAATTAAAATAGCCCATTCAATATAAATTCAAAATAAATATTATAAAGCAGCGGAATAATAGTATCGAAGTATAAGTATTGCAGCGGAAAATGTAAATAGGGCCAATATGGCCAAAACACGGGTTAAACAGGCCCGTTCATACTATAGTCTAATGCAAGAAATTAAAATGTAAAGTTTCCCAAAAATTCCCCATGCATATACGTGCTCATGCTCATTCCACATACTCTGTTAGAAAAAGGAAATAAATGGTTTGGTCAGCATAACTTGCTGAGTAAGTTAATACATACATGATCATGAGGTTTCAAAGCCATTAATTAAGATTTAACTAAAAGCATGATAATAATAAATCATAAATAATTCAATTTAATTATCTAACCAACTTGCATAATTAATTCATAGCACTAATAATACATTTAGCATAATTTAAATAAAAGCCATATTAATTTAAACAAGGCATTAAATAAATTTAAATGGATAATAAATAAATATTTTAACTATCCCCATTACACCCAAGATTTAGTATTTCAAGTATTTCACGATTGCATCGCAATCTCGTCAAATTTAGCCAGTAGTCCAGCAGCCGCAGCCGTATCTGCCATACCCAGTACCACTCCGGAGCCTCGCGAAACCCATATGGATATTCTCGAGAGTGTAGGCCATATATCTCATGCCGTTTTGGCAATGTATCTCAAATTTCGCGCGGGTCACCATCGTCCATAAAGGCACGAAGTGAATCGTTAGGAGGGCACCCTGCAGAGCACTCACCCCCTAATTTTAATTGATCAAGTTTGTAAGGGGATTTTCTTAAATTCTGATTTCATACATTTATTTCAAAAGACTTTTCAACTCGTTTAAACCTTCAAGGCTAATTTCACCGTTTCAACAAGATTTTAAGATTTGACTTGTTCAAAACCACTGTTTACTCTAAAATTAATTAAAAATTAGGTTTAAGTTCAAAAATTCTAAAATTTGACCCGTGACTCGAAAACACAGAGATGAACAAGTTTCATGTTTTAAGTTTTTCGATCCGAAATATGGAAGTAAGTGAAAAACGTCAATTTCTAACATGATGATAATCTGTCCGAATTTTCTACACAGCAGTTTCAAAATTTCAAGATCTACCATAGCAAACTAACTCCAAATTTGATGAACTTTTACAGGGAGATACTTAAGACATATATCTACAACTTTCATGTTCATCTAAAGTTCTGAATCGGTCTAGATCTATTGTCAAGAACGTCTACAAGATCGGACTAAAGTTCTGTCAAGATTTCAATATCTAAATTTAGAACAGTTCGGTTTGGGGTCAATTTCAGATATCAAAACTCAATGAAATATTATGAAATTTTTTACAGGAGATAGATCTATGTCTTAGGAACGTTTTTTTTGTTTTATGTTTTCTCGTTTGAAGAGGTTTAAGGGTTCAGAAAAATCGTCCAAGAATGCTGCGCCGTGCGTTTTCGTCGTGTTGACAGATTTTAGGTTTCTTGATTAGATCGTTACGTTAGGAGTGTTTTAATCTGCCCAAAACCATAGTAAGATTAACTTACTCATCGATTCGGTGGCGTGGCTTCCAGTCCACCGTTTATCTCCTTGGTTCGTCGGGTTCTTCGTTCTAGATCCGGTTCGGGGTGTAGAAAAGAAAGAGATTAAGTTAGGATTCGTTTTCGAATCAAGAACGTAAAAGAACTAGCGGATCAGAACTTACCACGACGATAGAAGACTCCGAGTTCGTCCAAAGCAGTCCCTCTCTTGGTTTCGTGCCTCCGACGACTCCGGAATTAGGGTTTATCGGGTAGAGAGATTTCGTAGGGTTTGAAAAGTGTTCGGGGTTACTTGAGAGGGTTATTTATTGATTTGAAGGACTCTAAGGGCGTCCAAAGTCTGCCCCAATGAGTCTTGAGCCGCAAAGTGAGCAACCGAAGTCGAAAAATCCAGATTCGGGCGAGAAAATCTCGCACGGGTTGTTACCGCCCGTGGCGCGGGGTTGGCGCGCCGAATAGGGGAAACCTCGCGTGGTCTCCGCCTGGACTTCGGTCCGGGCGGGTCGTGCGATCCGTCGGGCATTTTCTCCTCTCTTTCGGACTTCTATCCCTCTATGTTCTCGGATTCGAATTTCCGGGATATTTTCGGGCTCCTATTTCCTATCTTAATTTTTACTCAGGTCTTGATTTAATATTGGCCTTGAATTCTCGAGTCCATTAGTGTCGGGTTCCCTTATACAATTTATTTGATTAATTTATCTTTGGCTTTACGGGTACTGAAAATTTAATTTTTTCTTAAATTAAATTCCATTTCTCATTTCCTTATCTATGTATTATGTTATTCATTTATTATATTTATTTTTTGTTATTGTTTTGTTTATTGTTTATTTATTTATTTATTTTATTTATTTACTTTTTTTATTTAGTTGTTTTATGTTGCAAAGTTCTCGGGTATTACAGTCTACCCTCCTTAAGAATCAACTTCGTCCTCGAAGTTGTGTTTCGGCTTTTCTTGTGTTAAGAACGAATCCGTTTGTTTATTTTATTATTTTGTGACTGAACTTAGAATTAAAACTTCTAAGCTGCCTACGTACCTTGTGAAGGGATCAAGCCATAACGTAGTTCAAAACAATTTGAATTTGTTTGGTTACAAAAGTGTGCGGAAAATACACGGTGTGACATCATCTCCCCCTTAAGATTGCAGTTATATCCCCATAACTGTGTCGGTGTCGGTTTGGAACAGTGTCGGGTAGCGTTCTCTCATGTCTGATTCTAACTCCCATGTTGCTGTTTCTCTTTCGTGGTTCGACCAAAGAACTTTGACCATCTTGAAAGTTTTATTCCTCGTTACTCGCTCCTTAGCGTCTAGAATTCGCACTGGGACTTCTTCATAAGTCAGATCCTCATCGAGTTTGATTACTTCCGATTGAAGTACATGTGTCGGGTCTGGCACATATTTCTTTAGTTGTGAGACATGGAAGACATTATGAACGTAATCTAGTTGTGGTGGTAAAGCCAGTCGGTAGGCCAAATTTCCGACTCGTTCTAGAATTTCGTAAGGCCCTATGTATCGAGGACTCAACTTTCCTCGTTTGCCAAAGCACATCACCCCCTTCATAGGTGATATCTTTAGCATGACCCTATATCCCACTTGAAATTCTAGTTCTCGACGTCTCACATCAGCATAACCCTTCTGACGGTCTTGAGCGACTTTCATTTTCCCTTGAATCACCTTTATCTGTTGAGCCATATCTTCGACAAGTTGTGGTCCCACTACCACAGACTTATCGTTTTCTTCCCAGCTCAACGGGCTTCGGCACTTTCGTCCATACAATGCCTCGAAAAGTGCCATGCCAATGCTAGCATGGTAGCTATTGTTATAGGAAAACTCAATTAAGGGTAAATGAGCTTCCCAATTTCTTGTAAACTCCAACACACATGCTTTAAGCATGTCTTCTAGTGTTTGGATCGTTCTCTCGGTTTGTCCATCCTTCATCGGGTGGAATGCGGTGCTCATTTTGATTTGAGTACCGAGAGCTTTTTGTAATTCCGTCCAAAAATGAGAGACAAATCTACTGTCTCTGTCAAAAATGATGTCATGTGGTACTCCATGTCGTCGTACCACATTATCTATGTAGGCTCGGGCCAATTGGTCCATAGTCCACGTGTCCTTCATCGGGATAAATATGGCTGTCTTCGTTAACCTATCCACAATCTCCAAAATCTTGTTCATGCCTTTAGGTGATCGGGGTAATCCCGAGACAAAGTCCATCGAGATGCTATCCCACTTCCAACTTGGAATCTCTAGCGGTTGCATCAGTCCTAAGGGTTTATGTCTCACTGCCTTAACCCTTTGGCAGGTGAGGCATTTTGCCACGAAGTCTGCCACTTCTTTTTTCATTCCCGGCCACCAGTAGATCTTCTTCAGCTCCTTATAAAGTTTATCACCTCCGGGATGCACTGAATATTGTGTGTTGTGCCCTTCATTCATCAACCTTTGCTTCAACTCGGCACACTTCTGAGGCACACACCATCTCCCTTTGAAGCGAATGCTTCCATCCTCATGGATAGCAAATCCTATTGCCTTACCCTCGGCAATATACTCCTTTATCCTTTCCAACTTCGCGTCGCCCAGTTGGGCAAGTCTAATCTCGTCCAAAGTTGGAGTTTCTACAACCATCGCGTTGATCGTTTCACTCACTGTGCCCGGGTGCACAAGTTCCAAATCCAATCTTGCCAAATCCATGTACAATGCCAGCAGAATTACCAACGAGTTTGTCACGTGTTGGGTTTTCCGGCTTAGGGCATTGGCTACCACATTCGCCTTCCCCTCATGGTAGGATATCTCCAAGTCATAATCTTTAATAAGTTCTAACCACCTTCGCTATCTCAGATTCAACTCCTTCTGAGTGAATATATACTTCAAGCTCTTGTGGTCGGTGAACATTCGACACTTTCGCCCTTAAAGATAATGTCTCCATATCTTTAGAGCGAAAAAGACCGCTGCCAACTCCAGGTCGTGAGTTGGGTAATTTTCCTCGTGAGGTTTCAATAGGCGTGATGCATATGCAACGACCTTCGAGTCTTGCATCAAGACACAACCTAAACCTTCCTTCGAAGCATCGCTGTAAACTTCGAAGTCACCATTCTCTGATGGTAGTGTCAATACGGGTGTGGTTGTGAGTCGTTTCTTCAGCTCTTGAAACGCATTCTCACACGCATCCGTCAACTCGTATTTTACTCCTTTCTTCAGTAGCTGGGTCAAAGGTTGTGCAATTTTCGAAAAATCCTTCACGAACCGTCTATAGTACCCAGCTAATCCAAGGAAACTTCTTATCTCAGTTGGGCTCTTTGGCGCTGCCCATTCTGTCACGGCAGAAACTTTTGCCGGATCCACTGAAACTCCATCAGCGGATACTATGTGTCCAAGAAATGCTACCTCCTTCAACAAAAAATCGCATTTGGACAGTTTGCCGTATAACTGATTCTTTCGCAAGGTCCTAAAAATTGGTGCAAGTGTTGGGCATGCTCTTCCTAGCTCTTCGAGTAGATCAGGATGTCATCAATGAACACCACTACGCACTGATCTAACAATTCTCGAAATACATTGTTCATGAGGTTCATGAACATTGCTGGAGCATTTTTTAACCCAAAGGATAACACTGTGAACTCGTAGTGGCCATATCGAGTTCGAAACGCCGTCTTCGGGATGTCTTTCTCGGTGATTCTCAACTGGTGATACCCAGATCGTAAGTCGATCTTCGAGAATACTGAAGCTCCCTTCAGTTGATCAAATAGATCCTCAATTCTCGGCAGAGGGTACTTATTCTTGATGGTCACTTGGTTTAACCCCCGATAATCTATGCAAAGACGTAATCCTCCGTCTTTCTTCTTAACAAATAAAACTGGTGCTCCCCAAGGGGAAGTACTCGTTTTTATATATCCTTTCTGCAGTAACTCCTCGAGTTGTTCCTTTAACTCCTTCATTTCCAGTGGTGCCATCCGGTACGGAGCTTTTGAGACAGGCCCGGTTCCCGGACTGAGATCTATCGTGAATTCAAGATCTCGCTCAGGTGGCATGCCCGGGATGTCTTCAGGAAACACATCCGGGTATTCTCTTACCACTGGTATGCTGTCAACCTTGTTCTCTTCCGCCTCAAGGTTGTGCACGTAGCACACATGTAGCTCATACCCCTTACGCATCAAGTTACTTAGTTTGAGGGCACTAACGATTTTGTTGCTCATCTTAGGGGGCTGAGAGTAAAAGATAACTCTCTTTCCCCTACTTTTCGACGGGGTGATCTTTTGTTTCTGGCACTCGATCACCGCTTTATACTGGGACAACCAGTCCATCCCCAGTATAATGTCAAAGTCCCTTAAGTTAAATTCTACTAAGTTTGCGAAGAATTCTACGTTCTTGATCACTATAGGAATTCCGTTGTATCGTTTAGAGCACGCTACTACTTCTCCTGAAGGCAATTGAATTCCTAAGCTAATTATCTCGCATTTAGGTAGATCTAACTCAGTCACTATTCTTGATGCTATGATTGAGCAACTAGCTCTAGAATCAAATAAGACTCTAAGGGGTGTATTCAAGACATGAAATGTACCTGCCATAACTTCTCCTTGTGCGGGCACGTCCGCTTGGTTAACCATAATAAGCCTCCCCATAGGGCGTCCTGGATTGCCCTGCTGATTCTGATTCGGCTGCTGGTTTGGCTGCTGATTTTGGTTCTGAGGTGGTGGAGGACGTTGGTTCTGATTTTTGTTCGGCGGCCTATACTGATTTTGAGGGGGTCTATACCCCTGGTTGTTGCCGTTCCGCCCGCTTTGGTTCTGAGGCTGTTCCGGCCCCGTGACCAAATCTTCCCTCTTTGTTATGTTCTCTATCCTCGTTCGGCACTCTCGCCGGATGTGGCCCATTCGACCACACCGAAAATAGGTGCCCTGCTGAGGGCATCCCCTCGCCAGATGGGGTCGTCCACATCTGGGGCAAGGTGGTACCAGACCCTCCTGGTTAAATCTTCTTCCATTGTTAGATTGTTGTGGCCTATTCAGCCCTCCTCGCTGCTCGTTCCTTCCCGTATTGTTCTCGCTTCTCGCGTCCCGGTTCCTCTTGTCTTGGGGACCCCGGCTGGACTCCCCACTCACCCTCCTTTTCAGTTGTTGTACTCGCACCACTGCCAGAGCGCGGCCATACACGGCTTGCAGGTCAGGGTAGTGTACCCCTGCTATCACCTCGCGCACTGCCAGATTCAATCCCATCTCAAATTTTTGAGCTTTCTCCGCATCAGTGGGTACAAATCTTGGTGCGAACCTCACCAGCTCCTTGAACCGAGTGTAGTACTCTTGACGGTCTGGCCTCCTTGCTTCAGCGACAGAAATTCCTCGTACATTGCTGCTTTAGTACTCAGGGGATAGAATCTATCCCTGAGCAACTCCATCATTTCCGCCCAAGAGTAGGGCTCGTCATCTTCAGTCAGTTTTGCTTGAGTCGCCTGCCACCAGTCTACCGCTTCGCCTCCCAAGTAGTACGAAGCGACGTGCACTCTCTCTCCTTCCGGACACTTGACCGTGCCCAGCAGCTTGTCAAAAGTCCGGATCCATTCCTCCAGTTTGGCTGGATCCTCCTCACCAGTATAGTGGGGTGGCTGGTAGGGATTCACCATTGCCAGATAGTTGGGACGAGCTTGGGGCGGAGGTACCGCCGCAGCTTGACCCTGATTGACTTGCGCGTTCCCTAGCGCAATCAAGACCTCTATCGTCCGAAGACGATCACCCACATTGTTCGGTGCGGGGGCGTCCTGTGCACCTTGGGGTTGTTCTCCTACAGGTTGAGCAGGTTTTGTATCATTTGGTGGCACTTCAGTAGTAGTAGTTGGGGAGCATGTTGGGTTCTTGATCTACCTCTTGGTGCCATTCTATTACAAACGGTGTAAATTAGAACGTAATATATTGTCTAGGCAAGTTACTATGAATGTGTTTGTATTTTCACACATAATGCTTGATTGGACTTTAAAGTAACGCAATGTTTTGTTTTATTTTGTTTAAATGAATAAATATTGTATTTTATTCTCTTAAAAGAAGCTTTTAATACAAGTAGGAGGATGTACAAAAATAGCAACGTTTTCTTAGCAAAAATAGTATCTATTATAAATAGAATCCCTAGCGTCTCAAGGCTTTCCGGCAGGGTAGCGGAATCCTCCTCCAGGTTTTCCTCCTCCGAGCTTGGCGGCAGTAAGTCGTCAAAGATGTTGTTCAAGTCCTCTCCGTGAGCATCGACGTGTTCCTTCAGTATTAGGTTTTGCGTAGTGAGGGTTTGGACTTGGCGTTCGAGTTGGCTTATGCGGTGGTGGTCTGCCTCTCTTAAGTTGCCCATGTGGTGCAGATTTGCCTCTAATTGAGCTATGCGATGTTTCATTTGTTCTATGGTTTGTTGGGAGTCAAAGTGAGCGTTCATCATTTTGATCATCAAGTTCATCATATCTTGACTAGCCATCTAGCGCAAGCAAAAGATCTAAATTAGAATGTATCACGCTTCTAAGTTCTCTAAGTTTAGGGAATGCAGTATGCACATGCAAGTGATGATTTCCCCCCAAAAATAATTCATGCACTATCTATATTTTTTTTCCATGGGTTTTAAAAATAAAAATTTAATCCATGGAATTAATGCTTTGAAAATTTAAAATAATATTTAAAATCATTGGACCTCTATATTGGGTCAAAAATAATCATAATTTGGGCTCAAAAATATTGGGCTAGGAAATTTTAAAAATAATAATTTGGGCTTCTATAATAATAATAATTTAAAAATAATCATGGTTAAAAAATAATAATAGTCTAATAGTTTAAAAATAATAATACTAATTTAAAAATAAGCCGGGCTCTGATACCAACTTGTAACACCCCAGTTTTTGGTCACCCAGGTCGGGATGTCACCGCCACACCTCCCTAGTAAGACACGGTTTCTTCAAGCTTACTAAAGAGATGCAAGGCTAGGTATTGCAGTGTTTAAAATATTTAAAACAATTAAAATAGCCCATTCAATATAAATTCAAAATAAATATTATAATACAGCGGAATAATAGTATATAAGTATAAGTATTGCAGCGGAAAATGTAAATAGGTCCAACATGGCCAAAACATGGGTTAAACAGGCCCGTTCATACTATAGTCTAATGCAAGAAATTAAAATGTAAAGTTTCCCAAAAATTCCCCATGCATATATGTGCTCATGCTCATTCCACATACTCTGTAAGAAAAATGAAATAAATGGTTTGGTCAGCACAACTTGCTGAGTAAGTTAATACATACATGATCATGGGGTTTCAAAGCCATTAATTAAGATTTAACTAAAAGCATGATAATAATAAATCATAAATAATTAAATTTAATTATCTAACCAACTTGCATAATTAATTCATGGCACTAATAATACATTTAGCATAATTTAAATAAAAGCCATAATTAATTTAAACAAAGCATTAAATAAATTTAAATGGACAATAAATAAATATTTTAACTATCCCCATTACACCCAATATTTAGTATTTCAAGTATTTCACGATTGCATTGCAATCTCGTCAAGTTTAGCCGGTAGCCCGGCGGCCGCAGCCGTATCTGCCATACCCAGTACCACTCCGGAGCCTCGGAAAATCCATATGGATATTCTCGAGAGTGTAGGCCATATATCTCATCCCGTTTTGGCAACGTATCTCAAATTCCGCGCGGGTCACCATCGTCCATAAAGGCACGAAGTGAATCGTTAGGAGGGCACCATGCAGAGCACTCACCCCCTAATTTTAATTGATCAAGTTTGTAAGGGGATTTTCCTAAATTCTGATTTCATACATTTATTTCAAAAGACTTTTCAACTCGTTTAAACATTCAAGGCTAATTTCACCGTTTCAACAAGATTTCAATATTTGACTTGGTCAAAACCACTGTTTACTCCAAAATTAATTAAAAATCAGGTTTAAGTTCACAAATTCTGAAATTTGACCAGTGACTTGAAAACACAGAGATGAACAAGTTTCATGTTTTAGGTTTTTCGATCCGAGATACGGAAGTAAGTGAAAAACGTCAATTTCTAACAGGATGATAATCTGTCCGAATTTTCTACACAGCAGTTTCAAAAATTCAAGATCTACCATAGCAAACTAACTCCAAATTTAATGAAATTTTACAGGAAGATACATTAAGACATATATCTACAACTTTCATGTTCGATTAAAGTTCTGAATCGGTCTAGATCTATTGTCAAAAACATCTACAAGATCGGACTAAAGTTCTGTCAAGATTTCAAGATCTAAATTTAGAACAGTTCGGTTTGAGGTCGATTTCAGATATCAAAACTCAATGAAAAATTATGAAAATTTTTACAAGAGATATATCTATGTCTTAGGAACATTTTTCGTGTTTTAAGTTTTCTCGTTTGAACAGGTTTAAGGGTTCGGAAAAATCGTCCAAGAATGCTGCGCCGTGGGTTTTCGTCGTGTTGACAGATTTTAGGTTTCTTGATTAGATCGTTACGTTAGGAGTGTTTTAATCCGCCCAAAACCATAGTAAGATTAACTTACTGATTTGTGGTCATCCCGGCTTGTCGATTCGGAGGCGTGGCTTCCATTCCACCGTTTATCTCCTTGGTTCGTCGGGTTCTTTGTTCTAGATCCGGTTCGGGGTGTAGAAAAGAAAGAGATTAAGTTCGGATTCATTTTCGAATCAAGAACGTAAAAGAACTAGCGGATCAGAACTTACCACGACGATAGAAGACTCCGAGTTCGTCCAAAGCAGCCCCTCTCTCGGTTTCGTGCCTCCGACGACTCCGGAATTAGGGTTTATCGGGTAGAGAGATTTCGTAGGGTTTGAAAAGTGTTCAGGGTTACTTGAGAGGGTTATTTATAGATGTGAAGGACTCTAAGGGCGTCCAAAGTCTGCCCCAATAAGTCTTGAACCGCAAGGTGAGCAACCGAAGTCGAAAAATCCAGATTCGGGTGAGAAAATCTCGCTCGGTTTGTTACCGCCCGTGGCGCGGGGTTGGCGTGCCGAATAGGGGAAACCCCGCCCGGTCTCCGCCTGGACTTCGGTCCGGGCGGGTCGTGCGATCCGTCGGGCATTTCCTCCTCTCTTTCGGACTTCTATCCCTCTATGTTCTCGAATTCGAATTTCCGGGATATTTTCGGGCTCCTATTTTCTATCTTAATTTTTACTCAGGTCTAGATTTAATATTGGCCTCGAATTCTCGAGTCCATTAATGTCGGGTTCCCTTGTACAACTTATTTGATTAATTTATCTTTGGCTTTACGGGTACTGGAAATTTAATTTCTTCTTAAATTAAATTCCATTTCTCATTTATCTGCTTGTTATTCTCTATTCATATTCTTGCAAAGAACCCATTAGCTCTTCAACTGTCAATGCCTCAAGAGTTTTAGTTTCTTCAATAATAACTACTATGAGCTTGTACTTTGAGTCCAAATATCTCAAGACCTTTTCAATCACTCGAATGTTGCTCATCTCTTCATCATTTTGTCTCATCTGGTGAATAATAGATATGACTCTAGGCAAATAATCAGATATGTTTTCTATATTGCTTTGGCGCAATAATTCAAACTGGGCTCTCAAGGTTTGGAGTCGAATCTTCTTCACTTTATCTACCCCTTCATGTGCTTTCTTCAATATTCCCTAATCTTCCTTTGAAGTTTTTGCTGTAGCAATTAATTCTAAGGTGGATTCTTCTACTTTTTGATAAATTGTGAATAGGGCCTTTTTCTCATTTTTCTTCAGCTTCTTTATTTTTCTTTATCTTGCGCTTTCTCCGTTGATGTTGCAAAGTAATTTTCCATGCTTTCCAATATGTCTCAATAATGCTTCCATTTGGATACTCCACATCATGTAATTATTTTTTTGTTAATTTGGGCACTTGCGATTGAATGGAATTGGTTGATGCCACTGTGAAGATTATCTGCAATAACTCCAAAATAGTTGGTATGAATTATTTCGGACTCGGTCGAAGACTCCACAAATTTTTCTGCTACAAAATTTCTTCTTGCACAGAAACAATTAATTTTGCACAAATTTTTTGAATGATTGTGGGTAGGGGTGTAAATGAGACTGATAGACTCGTAGATATTTGGGCTCGACTCGATCAAAGCTCGACTGCTCGATTTGAATTTGAGATCGGCTCGAAATATTAATAAACTCAAGCCGAGCTAATCAATACTCGGCTCGAAAGCTCTATAATAGGCTCGAATATGTTATATATATAAATATATATATTTTTCTTTCTTAAAATTTTAGTATATTTTCTTTCTTAAAATTTTAGTATATTTTCTTTCTTAATAAAGGTGAGGAAGTTCAATTTTTTATATATGTCATTTTGTTAGTTGGGACTAATATCAGGAACTAGAAATAGTTGTTTAATGTGCATCCTGGTATATTTTGATACATGTCATTTTATGAGTTAGAAGTTGGGACTATTAGTAGGAACTATGAAATGAAGCAAATCCTCATTGAATTTTATTTTTCCGTTAGAAGGGGCGAATAGTTTAATATATTTCTACAGAACTCTATCTTTTCAGTTTTTAAGCTCATTATTCAATAATTTAAACTTTTAGTCTTGGGGCCAATTGCCCTGAGGATACCCGGTAATTCAACAACATTAAAAAAAAAAAATGAAATTCGAGCATTTTTTGCCCTTCGAGCTCCGAGCTCGAGCCGAGCCGAACTTAGACTTAACCGAGCCGAGCCGAGCTATACCAGGCTCGAGCTCGGCTCGGCTCGTTTTCACCCCTAATTGCGGGACCTCCTTTTTCTCCACTGATTGCGTAGCAAATTGTCAACTACTCCGATTGATTCTTGAGTGCCCCAATTTAATTTCTTCAACTACTTTCAGAAATTAAAGACATTGTCTTGTGAGTGGTGACTTGACATAGGACAATTAATTGTTTGTAACAACTAATTCAAAGGTGGATTATTCTACTGCTTGATAAATTGTGAAAATGGCATTTTTCTCATTTTTCTTCAGCTGCTTTAATTTAACTTCATCTTGCACTTGCTCTGTTGATGTTGTAAAGTCATTATCCACACATTCCCATATATCATGTGAGCCCAATAATGCTTCCATCTGGATTTTCACATCCTATAATTACTTCTTGTTAATTTGGGAACTCGCGATTGAATGGAATTGGTTAAAGCCATTGTAAAGATTATCTGCAATAATTCCAAAATAATTGGTATGAATTATTTCGGACTCGATCGAAGACTCCACAAATTTTCTGCTCCAAAATTTCTTCATGCAAAGCAACAATTAATTTTGCACCAATTTCATGAATGGTTGCTGAACCTCCTTTTTTTGCACGGATTGCATAGCAAATTGTCAACTACTCCAAATGCTTCTTGAATGCCCCTATTTAATTTATCAACTACTTTCATAAATTAAAGGCTTTGTCTAGTGAGTGGTGACTTGACATAGAACAATTGATTGTTTGTAGCAATTAATTCAAATGTGTGATGAAATCTTGACTACAACAGATTTTGTGATAAAATGTTGACATTTTAGATTTCATCATAAGTGATGTTTGTACACCTTGATTGAATATTGACTAGTCCTCAATCAGCTATATTATATTCCTCTTTAGACTAGTCATAATACCTATAAATATATGTACTCGTTGTAAGTGAAATATATGCAGATTGTCATTTGTTCTTTGCTATCTTACTTCTCTCTCCCTCTCTCAATTGTACTCATTCTGCACTAGCATATTAATACATAATATATAAATATCCGTCCATCACACACACACACACACACATATAAATATATAACTAATAAGTTGTATTTACAACACATTATCAGCACGAAGAGACTCTATCTGAGTTACCAGAGTTGAAGGTATAATTTCTTATTCCTAAATTTTTAATAAATTTATGACTAACATTGCAAAGCAGGAATTTGCTCCTTTAACCATTGAAGAAAGTAATTACATGTCCTGGTATAGATATATTATATATATATAGAAAGACGGTAAGGAGTCTGAATCCTTAAATCAAAATGCTAGGGTATCCCAAAAATGCTAGCGTAGCAGCCTGAGCAAGGGGATAGCAGCCTGAGTAAGGCGGAGGGCAGCCTGAGCAAGGCGGATAGCAGCCTGAACAAGGCGGATAGTAGCCTGAGCAAAGCAGGTAGCAGCCTGAACAAATTGCGCGAGGGGGGCATCTGTTGACCCAAGAATTATTAAGCCCACATATTTTGGCACAAGACGCATCAACCCAATGCTATCTAAGCGACAGCCCAACCCACACTGCAGCCTAGAAATTATCGATCAAGAAAAAGGCAGATCTTGAAGCGGTTCCTTGGAGCAGGCTTGGACGGTTGAGGACTCGGAAGATCGTGGCATCATAGAAGTTTTGCAGCCTGACTTGAAGGTTGCCTATAAGTACTGAAGATGGCTGCTGGTGCGAGGGATCTCCAACACAACTCTCAAATCGAGATTCACTATGTTCTTTTTAGCTTTCAGTTTACTTTTTATCGCTTTCTGCAATTTACCGCTTTCTTTAGATTCATTTATCGCTTTCTGTAATTCCATTGTTACAGCTTTCGTTAATTCCTTGTAATTTCCTTTCTGCAACTTTGTAATTCCTTCAATGTTTGTTCAATCCAAAGAGGTCTTCTTCCTCTACAAAATTCTACGGTTAAAAAATTGGCACGCCCAGTGGGACTCGAAATTAAAGCCATATTCGCTTCAAAGAAGTGTATGCGTCTGAGATTTGGACGTTTGATTAGTGATTTGACGCAAAAATTCGAAGAAATGTCTTTACAAGACAAAACACCGGGAAGAACGTCGTCTGAGGACGCTGTGGAGACGACGAGTTCTACCCAACCACAAGTGGGGATTATGCAAACCCCCACATTGACAGAACAGATGTGGCTTTCGATGACAGAATCGATGGCCGAATTCATGCCTTTACTTAGGAGGCATCTGATGGATGTTTTGCGGCCTGCCATGGCCGATCAGATTGATAGAAGCTTCAGTTTATTGAGGGCTCAACAAGAAGTAACCGCTTCTGCAACCGCTCTTGCAAACGACACTAACACGCCGCTAAGCATCCCATGTCCAGGGCCGTTTGGCGGCCAACAGCGGACTTGGGGAACAACATCTAGCCAGCCGCCACTCCCTGAGGCCGGAGGCTTGGCTAGTCCTTTTATAAACTCATATCAGGCTGCTTATGCCTTCACCCCAGCGGCACCCATGATGCCGAATTTTGGATATGCGGCGCCTCCAGCGCCGATCTATGCGGCACCAGGCTGTTTAGTGGCCTCCAGTGCTTCTTCAGGCTGTACAGCGGCCTCTGGTGGCATTGGTATGCCGCCACGACAAGCGGCACCTCATGTGCCGAATGTTCCAGTTACACCCTACATGGCTAACTACACGCCAGTACCGGTGCCACAGCCTTGGGGACAGGCGAGACAGCCAGGGGGGCAGATGTCACAACCTTGGGGACAGACGCCACAACCTTAGGGGCAGATGCACATCTGCAACACAAGCCGCCATGGCTCCTACTACACCCCTAGTCGCGATGTCGCCCACACAGGCATCAGCAGTGTCACTCGAATTGCTTGCAGATATGATGCAGAAAACTTCGGGATCCAACTAAGGCCGATGGAGCGGCCTACGTACAGAAAGCCTTACCCTGATTGGGTAGATACTATGCAACCATACCCACGGGGCTTCAAAATGCCCGAGTTCTCCACATTCTCAGGGACGACGGCAAGTCCACTGTGGAGCATGTGGGCAGGTTCACTGCTTAGTGTGGGGAAGCAGCGGCCAATGACTGGCTGAAGCTGAGGCTATTCAGTTCATCCCTCACTGGACCCGCCTTTGCGTGGTATGTATCCTTGCAGCCTAATTCAATTCAAAATTGGGCCGATCTGGAGCAAGCATTCCATGATAGATTTTACATGCCATTGACACAAGTGAGTCTCGCAGACCTTACTAACACTAAGCAGTTTGCCGATGAGGCGGTAAACACATTCATTAATAGATTACAGCGGCTTAAGGGCCGATGCACTATGGCAATCCCTGATAGGGTGATAGCCAATATAGCAGTGGCTAACATGTTGCCAAAACTAAAAGAACATTTAGTTGTGCAGGATGCAACTGATCTTGCCCAGTTGGCCGAAAGGGCGGCCCGCTTGGAAAAGTTCCTTGAGGAACAAGATGAGGAGCGTCGACCTGCATACGTGACTACTTTTAATGAAGTTAAACCCGGTAAAGAGGAAGACATACCAAGGGTGGTGGCTGATGCAGTAACCCTAGGTGGAAACAATCCTGGATAGTGGCCCTAGAGTGTCATCGACAGCGGCTTTAGAGGCCGAGTAGTTGGTGGCTAAGTAGATGCAGCATGACGATGGCAGCCGAAGCATGGCGGCGACTAAGCCCCTCAAGCTCGGGCGACTGAGGCAGGCTGCATAAGGGAGTGTAAGTAGGCCGCATGATCGGCTGAGCAGGTCGCATGACTGGCTGAGCAGGCCGCATGATCAGCTGAGCAGGCTGCATGGTTCACTGAGCAGGCTGCATGATGGTGGCTGAGCAGGCCGCATGATCGGCTGAGCAGGCTGCTTGATTGGCTAAGCAGGCTGCATGATGCCAGGCTGAGTGGCGGCTGAAGGCAGGGCGACGGCGCCTGGAGACTGCTCAGTGGCGGCAGAGCTTGTGAAGCGGTGGCCGGCATACATGACTTCACCAAATCCTATTTCGTCAAATAAAGTTATAAGATATGCTTGAGAAGATACAGATCAACGGAACAAGCCGAAGAAGCTAGATATGAACCTGAGAGGTCGTGGTACTGGGAAGTGGTGGCTGAAAGGATGATGGTGGCGGCCAAGCACTCTTCAATGGTGGCTGGAAGCTCCTCGACGGCGGGTGACAAGGCAATGCTGGCGGTTGGCTTTGCAAAGGGTGGCGGCCAAGAGGCACGTGGCGGCTGAGAGCTCAACGGCGACTCAGACTAGAGAATTGGCGGCTGACTAACGCATAACGGTGGCCGGGGCCTCTTCAATGGCGGCTGGTGGCTTCCCGGTGGCGGCTCAGTCCAGGATGGCGGCCGGAGCAATGAGGACGGCCGCCAGACACCCTTCACTGGTGGCTGAAGCACCCCTGGTGGCGGTTGGAGGCGTTCCCACGGCGGCTGAGTGCCAATGGATGGTGGCTGCTTCCTCGCGCATTGATGGCGGTTGGGAAGCAATCTGCGGCGGCCCGGATCAATGCAATGGCGGCTTAGAGACTCCCAATGGCGGCTAGGGTTATGTGGATGGCGGCCCTGACTTGAACTCACGGTGGCTGAAGTTGGAAGTCGAATGGCGGCTCGAGCTCCTTCGTGCGTGGATGGCGGATGAGCAAAAGGAGCACAAGGGTGGCTGGAAGGCCTTGAACGGCGGCTGAGGCCGATCAGGTGGCAGCCAGACAGCGTTCGGTGGCGGCTGGAGACATGTTTGAGCAGCCTGAGTAAGGCGGATGACAGCCTGAGCTAGGCGGTTAACAGCCTGAGCACAGGGATAGCAGCCTGAGCAAGGCGGATAGCAGCCTGAACAAGGCGGATAGTAGCCTGAGCAAAGCAGGTAGCAGCCTGAACAAATTGCGCGAGGGGGGCATCTGTTGACCCAAGAATTATTAAGCCCACATATTTTGGCACAAGACGCATCAACCCAATGCTATCTAAGCGACAGCCCAACCCACACTGCAGCCTAGAAATTATCGATCAAGAAAAAGGCAGATCTTGAAGCGGTTCCTTGGAGCAGGCTTCGACGGTTGAGGACTGGGAAGATCGTGGCATCATAGAAGTTTTGCAGCTTGACTTGAAGGTCGCCTATAAGTACTGAAGATGGCTGCTAGCGCGAGGGATCTCCAACACAACTCTCAAATCGAGATTCATTATTTTCTCTTTAGCTTTCAGTTTACTTTTTATCGCTTTCTGCAATTTACTACTTTCTTTAGATTCATTTATCGCTTTCTGTAATTCCATTGTTTACAGCTTTCGTTAATTCCTTGTAATTTCCTTTCTGCAACTTTGTAATTCCTTCAATGTTTGTTCAATCTAAAGAGGTCTTCTTCCTCTACAAAATTCTACGGTTAACAATTACATCATCAAGCTATGAAGGAAACAATGGAGTTGTGGATTACTGCACCACCTGCAGCAATTCCAGCGCCACACTCGACGAACCATGAATTTGGTTGGCTGTTCATATTCGTTGCTTCCGGATAATGCAATGGGAACCTGTATCAATTTCTAAAGCTGGACCTTGGAATAGAGATACCCTCGCATACATAATTTTGGAATTATCCAAAATTGGACATTAGTCAAAAGTGCATGAGTTTAATTGGAATAGCATTAGTCATTACTGCATTATGTAATCTGCCCACATCATCATCATCTTCATCTTTACTTGTATGTAGTAGCAATGGCGTGATAGCGTCCGACTTCTTTTTTCTTTGTTCTTTCAATATGCATATCCATAGCAATTACCAACAACAATGATCGGTGCAAGTTCTGCTGCATAATGCACAAGTACTGCATCCGCAAGTGGTGATGCAACTCCCAAGTGGAAAGTTTTCCATGAAAAGGAGGAGTATGCTTCTACGTTGGTTGATGGGATTGGGAGGACAGAAAAGCAGAACCACAACCAAATCAATGAGGCAAATGGACAAATGGTAACTTAAAACTGGCAACAAAATTAAGCCACGGTATATTGGGCCAATGGACCACACAGGCTTTGTTCAACTCGGGACTGGGCTTCGTAATCATTTGGTTGGTCCTGTTTTAATAAAAAATTTAGAGCTACTTAAGTTCGGTACAAGTAAAAATTCTAACCGACCGATTTAAAAACTACACAACGGGATAAATATAACAAGATCCCACTTGACTATATTTTAATTTGTATAACTATGATAAAACTTTAAGTTAAAGTGCGTATGTGCAAACAATAGCAAAAATACAAATATTGCAACAAAAGAAAAAAAAAATTGAGGGAGTATTTTAAAAGATAATTAAAAGAATTAAATTATTTAAAAAATATAACACTATAATTAAAAAGTTTAACACCAACCTATCAACAACTATTTTCTTGGTGACTACCTATCAACAACTATTGTTCTTTGAAAATGTGTATAAAAAAAAAACTAAATTAAGTTCTAGCAATCCTTCTAGCAAACATAAAATGGATTGAGATGAATTTTTTTGGTGGAGCAATTGAGAGGAATTTGGTGTGTCATTCTAAGTTATTGAATATAAATAATGGGCCCAACATAGAATCATGTTTGAGCCTCAGCACTTCAAATGTCTTTGAAGAAGAAGCAATATATATATATATAATAAATGTGAATGTCGGCAGACGAAGGTGATAAATGTAATTTGTCTATAGTGTCGGCAAAAGGCCTATATAAAGAGGCTAATGTAGAGAAGAAAAGAACACAGAATTACACTATCAATAATACCTGCTACTCTTACTCTCTCTCCTTCTGTCCCTCTACATTAATACTCTGCCCTTCTCTCTCTCTTCATCACTCACACATTCATTCCTCTCCATAATTTCTCTTTTGCATCATTATTCCTATACAGACTGCAGTTCAGTCTCTCACCCCTCATTATTTTGCTACACTACTTATATTTATTCACAACACGTTATCAACACGAGCTACGAACAGAGCTCTGCCGAAATTTCCTT
This sequence comes from Hygrophila difformis, assembly GCA_030278955.1. NCBI lineage: Eukaryota > Viridiplantae > Streptophyta > Magnoliopsida > Lamiales > Acanthaceae > Hygrophila > Hygrophila difformis. The sequence continues at coordinate 51,383,752 of JAOANR010000007.1, forward strand.
TGAGGTAATATTCAACCTTGGTATTTCAATAATTTTATTATGGCTAACTTGACAAAGCAGGATTTCAGACCACTGATGGTATCTGGAGATAATTATCTATCTTGGAAAATGGATGTTGAAATCCATTTGGAATCAATGGGTCTTGAAAAAATAATTGAAAAAGATAATCAGGCTTCAAACCAAGACCGTGCGAAAGCTATGATTTTCATCCGCCATCATCTTGATGAGGGATTGAAAGCACAGTATTTAACGGTCAAAGACCCAATCGAGCTCTGGGAGAATTTGGAAAAAAGATATGTTCATTTAAGATCAATTAATCTCCCTCGAGCCCAGTATGACTGGTTACACTTACGATTCCAGGATTTTAAATGATTACAATTCTGCTCTATTTAATATCGTATCACAATTAAGACTGTGTGGTGAAACAGTTACTGATAAACAAATGCTAGAGAAGACATACTCTACATTCCACCCTTCTAATTCGGTATTAGCACAACAATACCGAGCAAATGGTTTCACTGAATATTCTGATCTGATTACGTCTTTGTTATTGGCTGAAAGGAATAATGATTTGTTATTGAAAAATCATGAAATAAGACCAATTGGCAGTAGTCCATTGCCAGAGGCACATGTGACTGAATCTTCCAGCCGTGGTCGTGGCCGTAGTCGTGGCCGGGGTCAGAGACCTTGTGGTTGTGGGTATAACCGAGGCCGTGGGAAAAATCATTTCCGCAACAATGTTTATATTAGGCTCACGACAGACACACGTAATCAGAATCAGGGCAACACCAGAGGTGATGTCCAAAAACAGAATTAAGAAGAAGCAAAATGCGATAGATGCGGCCTAAAAGGGCACTGGTACAAAAATTGTCGTACCAGAGATCATTGGGTGAAACTTTATCAAGATTCCCAGAGGAAAAAAGGAAAAAGGGTGGTTGAAACAAACCATATTGATAGAATGAATTATGAGGAGAATATACCCAATATCCCAAAATTTCAAGTTGTTGATTTATATAATGACTTAGTTTAATTGTTATGTTATATTATTGTTTTCATTACGCTTTGAACTTCTGTATCTGTCTTTACTTTTTGTATGTGTGCTATATTATTGTCTCTGTACTGTAATATTACACTTATGTTAAATCTTGTTTTAATATTGATGATATCTAGTTTTAATTACAGAAAAATGGGGAATTATAAATGTGATAATATATGTCTTATTGATAGTGCTTCAACGCACACGATACTAAAAGACATAAGGTATTTTTCCCATTTAAAAATGGGAGATACAAGCATAAACACAATATGTGGTAGTGCAAATATTATACAAGGAATTGGCACAGCCAACCTTATTTTCCCAGAGGGAACAAAATTAATTGTGAAAAATGCACTCCTATCTCCTAAGTCTCGAAGAAATTTATTAAGTTTTAAAGATATCCGAGAAAATGGGTATCATCTCGAGACATCGACTTCAGAGAATGTCGAATATTTATTAATTACAAATACCACTCATGGTAAGAAATATATATTGGAAAATTACCAGCTCTGTCATCTGGATTGTATTTTTCAAAGATAAATTCAACTGAACATTGTCACTTAGACCACAGGTCTAATATTTCCCAAATAAACCAGAGGTTTATTGATGCCCAGAGGCCCACTAATATATATCATCCCAAAATAGACCAGAGGTCTATTGGAAGCCATAGGCTTAATGATGAATATATGATATGGCATGATCGCCTAGGCCATCCTGGCTCTACAATGATGAGGCGAATTATTACAAATAGCCATGGCCATTCATTAAAGGGACAAAAATTGCTGCAACATAATGATTATATATGTGTTGCTTGCTCCCAAGGAAAATTGATTTCCAAACATTCACCAACAAAAGTGGGAACTGAAAGCTCTAGTTTTCTTGAAAGAATTCAGGGCGATATATGTGGACCTATAGATTCACCATGTAGACCATTTAATATTTTATGGTGCTAATTGATGCATCAACACGATGGTCCAATGTATCATTATTATCATCTCGCAACCATGCGTTTGCAAAATTACTTGCTCAAATTATTAAATTACGAGCACAGTTCCCTGATTATACAATAAAAAATATCCGATTGGATAATGCTGGTGAATATTCATCCCAGAGGTTTGATGAATACTGTATGTCAATTGGCATAACAGTTGAGCATCATGTTGCACATGTCCATACACAGAATGGACTTGCTGAATCGCTTATAAAGCGTTTACAATTAATTGCCAGACCATTATTAATGAGATCTGGATTCCATTGACAGCTTGGGGGCATGCAATATTACATGCAGCAAAATTGGTACGGATAAGACCGACACATTACCATGAATACTCCCCTATACAATTAACATTTGGGCATGAACCCAATATATCCCATCTCAGAATATTTGGTTGTGCAGTATATGTCCCGATTGCACCACCTCAGCGCACAAAGATGGGTCCCCAACGTAGATTGGGAATATATGTCGGGTATGAATCACCATCGATTATTCGATATCTCGAACCATTAACTAGTGATTTATTTACTGCGAAATTCAAAGATTGTCATTTTGACGAATCTAATTTCCCGACATTAGGGGGAGATAAAAGTCAACCAAAGAAAAAAAAAAGAAATCAACTGGAAAACACCGTTAGATTTCTTTGATCCTCGTACAAATGATTGTGAACTATAAGTACAAAGAATTGTACATTTGCAGAATATTGCAAATCAATTGCCGGACGCATTATGCGACTCTAAAAGAGTAACAAAATCTCTTATACCGGCAGCAAATGTTCCAATCAAAATTACAAGTGCCAAAGATGAATCTACTGCACGCTTGAAGCGGGGTAGACCATCAGGTTCCAAAGATAAAAATCCTCGAAAGAAAAGAGGATCACAAATCATTGAAAGTGACAAAAGTACAGAAAATATTCCAGAGGAAAAAGAAGCTCTTGAAGAGCAAGTAGCTCCAGAGGAGCAGGAACTTGCAGCTCCAGAGGAGAATGAACTTGAAAATAATAAAATATCAATCAATTTTGTCACAAGCAGAAATGTTTGGAATCGAGATGCAATTATCATAGATAATGTATTCTCGTACCACATAGCACTTGACATCATAAATGATGACGAGGATCATGAACCAAAATCGGTTGATGAATGTCAGAAAAGAAAAGATTGGCCAAAATGGAAGATGCAATCCAATCTGAATTGGATTCACTGGCTAGACGAAATGTGTTTGGACCGATTGTCAAAACACCAGAAAATATAAAGCCAGTTGGATACAGATGGGTCTTTGTACGAAAAAGAAATGACAAAAATGAAATTGTCAGATACAAAGCGAGATTAGTCACCCAAGGATTCTCACAGAGACCGGGATTTGACTATGATGAAATATATTCCCCGGTAATGGATGGAATAACATTTAGATATCTTATCAGTTTAACAGTCCATCAAAATCTCGAAATGAGATTAATGGATGTTATTATTGCGTATCTATATGGAAATTTAGATACAGATATCTATATGAAGGTCCCAGAGGGATTAAAAATGTCAGAGACATATGAATCAAATCCTAAACACATGTATTCCATCAAATTACAAAAATCCTTATATGGGTTGAAACAATCCGGGTGAATGTGGTATAACCGACTCAGTGAGTTATTGGTACAAGAAGGTTATACAAATGACCCGATCTGTCCATGTATTTTCATTAAGAAAAATGGACAAGGGTTTGTAATCATTGCAGTTTATGTTGATGATCTCAACTTGATTGGAACTCCAGAGGAGCTCCAAAAGACTGTTGAATACTTGAAAAATGAGTTTGAAATCAAAGATTTTGGTAAAATCAAATCATGCCTTGGTCTGCAAATTGAATATTTAAATAATGGAACATTTGTCCATCAAACAGCTTATACTCAGAGAGTATTAAAGCGGTTTTATATGGATAAAGCACATCCATTGAGTACTCCAATGGTCGTAAGGTCACTTGATATAAAAAAGGATCCGTTTAGACCACAAGAGGAAGGTGAACAAATTCTTGGACCAGAGATCCCATATTTAAGTTCATAGGTGCTTTAATGTATCTCGCAAACTGTACTAGACCGGATATATCATTTGCAGTAAATTTATTAGCGAGATTTAGTTCATCTCCTACAAGACGACATTGGAATGGAATTAAACACATATTTCGCTATCTCCAAGGAACTATTGATCTTTGGTTATTTTACCCAAATGATTCTCGACATGAAATAATTGGCTTTGCTGATGCTGGATATTTATCAGATCCACATAAGGCCAAATAACAAACTGGCTATGTTTTTACATGTGGTGGTACTGCAATTTCATGGCGATCAATGAAGCAAACTTTAACTGCTACATCCTCAAATCATGCTGAAATTTTAGCAATCCATGAAGCCAGTCGAGAATGTGTATGGTTGCGATCTTTGATGCACCATATATTGAAAAATTTTAGCATAGCTACTGAAGAAAAAATACATCCAACAATTTTATACGAAGATAATGCAGCTTGTATAGCACAATTGAAGGGATGATATATTAAAGGAGATAGAACGAAACACATTACACCGAAATTTTTCTACACTCATGATCTACAGAAAAATGGTGAAATAGATGTGCAACAAATCCGTTCAGCTGATAGTCTTGCAAATTTGTTTACCAAGGCACTACCAACAGCAACATTCGAAAAGTTGGTTAAAAGTATTGGGATGCGTCTACTAAAGAATCTTAACCGATGCTTTGATCAGAGGGAGAAATAAATATACAAGAATCATGTACTCTTTTTCCTTCACTAGATTTTTTCTCCCAGGGGGTTTTTATCTAGTAAGATTTTAACGAGGCATATTTTTGTATATTAGACATTCAAGAGGGAGTATTATATATATAATAAATGTGAATGTCAGCAGACGAAGGTGATAGATGTAATTTGTCTGTAGTGTCGGCAAAAGGCCTATATAAAGAGGCTAATGTAGAAAAGAAAAGAACACAAAATTACAATTTCAATAATACCTGCTACTCTTACTCTCTCTCCTTCTGTCCCTCTACATTAATACTCTTCCCTTCTCTCTCTCTTCATCACTCACACATTCATTCCTCTTCACAATTTCTCTTTTGTATCATTATTACTATACAGACTGCATTTCAGTCTCTCACCCCTCATTATTTTGCTACACTGCTTATATTATTCACAACACAAAATAATTTTTTCAAAGTATTTTGACTCAAAATATGTAGACTCAACCTAATAGCCTAACATAAAAGCCTAATCTAGTAAGCGCTATGACTTTAAAAAAAAAATGGACACAAAAATTGGGGGCCCTGTTCTGTAGCCCAGAAAAAATGGTGGTATTCTTGTTCTTCATGGTAAAGTCCTTATCCTGAGATGTAATGATTTATACAGCTGTGTGATAACACTAAGATTCACCTAACAATTCAAAGAAATGGTCCAATGTATTTTGACTCAAAATATGTAGACTCAACCTAATAAACTAAACATAAAAGCCTAATTTAGTAAGCTCTATGACTTTAAAAGAAAAAAAAATGGGCACAAAAATTGGGGCCCTGTTCTGTAGCCCGGAAAAAATGGTGGTATTCTTGTTCTTCATGGTAAAGTCCTTATCCTGAGATGTAATGGTTTATACAGTTGCGTGATAACACCAAATATTTTAATTGATGAAGGAAAATGTGCGATCGATGAATGTGTAATGTTTCCCTAAATTGAACTATAAGTTCAGTTTAAGAGCAAATTTAAGGGGATAATAATACATACAATCCTAGAATGTGGGATTTTATGTTCTTGTTTCAAAATATGGAGGGAATTTGACTCGTATTCCTTTTTCAAATGATATATTCCTTTTTCAAATGGTAATGGTATATTCCATCTGTCTCGCGAAATTTCACTCGTATTCATTTTTCGGGTGTCCCGCGAAATTTTACCACATTCCATTTTTAAATAAATTAAATTAATATACATATAATTGGAATCTTAATAATTTCAAAATCTCAATAAAAGTAATCACTTTTACTATTGTGCACGATTCCCAATATATTTTTATTTCTTTATACAAATCCCTTACATTTCTTTAATTCTTCATATTTTAAGTGGGTACAAATAAAAATTATATAAAATATATATTCTAAAACTAGATGTCTAGATGATTCTAATAAGACCACATTTGGATATTTTTTTCTAATAAATCATTACATAATATTAAGTCAAAGTTAAACAATAAACAAAGTCAAAATTCATTAAAATTTTAAACACAGATACCCACACCATTTTAACCACTAAAATCCACCACTAAAATTACCGTGCCCAAAGGAAATGGGTCACTTTTCGCGGGACGGGGAGTACAAATTTAGCATCAAAATATGGTTTTTTTTTTGTGAATAACAGGTATCTCTAGGCCACATTAGACCTAAGATTTATCCCTCAAGAATCTGCATGGGTAATGAAAGACGTCTCTTCCAAAAAAATTTTTTTTGCATACACAAGGCTTATTAGTAACACACCTCCCAAAATAAATTAAAAATTAAAATTTAAAAATTAGTAAATTAAAAATAAATTGACGCACCCATGTAAATAGGAAAAAAAAAAAAAAAAAAACAAAACAAAACAAAAGATGACCCACACACCTCCCAAAATATACTTCCTCCGTTCCTTATTAATTGGCACGTATTGACTTTTGTCACTGTTCATTGAGTAACTTTGACTCGACTTTTTAATACAATTATATAAGATAAATATAGTCAAGTGGGATCTTGTTGGATTCGTCTAATCGCATAGATTTAAAATATCAAATTTTCATAATTTTTACTTGCATGAAATTTGAGTTATTACGAATTAAAAATGTGTATTGGATTGCGTGAAATGTGGGTCCGTGGCAATTAAAAAGGAACGGAGGAAGTATTAAAAATTAAAAATTAAAAAAAAATGAAAATGAAAATGATGAGAACAATGATTCATACGAGTAGTAAGAAAGTATTTTTGTCAACTTCTTCTTTAAAAATTAAAAAAAAATGAAAATGAAAATGATGAGAACAATGATTCATACGAGTAGTAAGAAAGTATTTTTGTCAACTTCTTCTTCCCCTCTTCCCTCTTTCCCACAAAAAGCTCTTCTCCTTTTGATTCCAATCCCAATCCCAATTCCCAATTCCAAATCCACCCCATCATGCTCCACACCCTCCTTCCCCTGCACCCCACCGCACCCAATCCCTCCTCCCTTCCGACAATGACCTCCGCGGGCAAGCGCCCCGTTGACCTCCCCCCTTCCCCCGACGCCGCCGATTCCTCCAAGCGCCACCGCCCCGACGACCACCACCATCCCCCATCCACCGAACTTCAAACCACCACCACCTCCACAGCCCACCACGATTCAGACTCCGATTCCGGCGGCCTCCGCCTCCTTGGTCTCCTCCTCCAGTGCGCCGAGTTCGTCGCGGTCGACAACCTCGACGACGCAACCCTCCTCCTCCCGGAGATCGCCGAGCTCTCCTCCCCCTACGGCTCTTCCGCCCAGCGCGTCGGCGCGTACTTCGCCGACGCCCTCTCCTCGCGCGTCATCACCTCCTACCTCGGCGCCTACGCCCCTTTATCCCCGCCGCCGAAGCCGCTCCACCACCGCCTCCTCAACGCGCTCCAAATCTACAACTCCGTCGCGCCGCTCGTCAAATTCGCCCACTTCACCGCCAACCAGGCCATCCAGCAGGCCGCCGACGGCGCCGATCATCTCCACGTCATCGACCTAGACGTTATGCAGGGCCTCCAATGGCCTGGCCTCTTCCACATTCTCGCATCCAAGCCCCGCCGCCTAAAGTCCTTCCGCATCACCGGCCTCGGCTCCTCCGCCGACCTCCTCGCCGCCACCGGCCGCCGCCTCGCCGAATTCGCCGCCGCCTTCAACATCCCCTTCCAATTCCACGCCGTCGAGGGCAAAATCGGGAACATCAACGACCTCAATCAATTAGGGTTTCAAATTGGGGAAACCGTCATTGTCCATTGGATGCACCATTGCCTCTACGACATCACCGGCAGCGATTTAGGTGCACTCAGATTGCTAACCCTCATCAAGCCCAAACTGATCACCATCGTCGAGCAGGATTTGAGCCATGGCGGCACTTTTCTCGGCCGGTTCGTCGAGGCCCTTCATTACTACTCCGCCCTGTTCGACGCCTTGGGCGACGGATTGGACGCCGAGAGCACCGAACGCCACACGGTGGAGCAACAATTGTTCGGATGCGAGATAAGGAACATTGTGGCAGTGGGTGGGCCCAAGAGGACAGGGGAGGTGAAGGTGGAGAGGTGGGGTGATGAACTGGGCCGGGCCGGGTTCCAACCCGTTTCGCTCGCCGGAAACCCGGCGGCGCAGGCAAGCTTATTGCTGGGGATGTTTCCATGGCAGGGATACACATTGGTGGAGGAGAGTGGATGTTTGAAGTTGGGATGGAAGGATTTGTCATTGCTTACGGCGTCTGCTTGGCGACCATCCGATTAGTGGCAATGCGAATGCTCAACCGATCAATGGCGAATTACACCCCGGCCGGAGCGGCCGCGGCCGACCTTTACGGACCGGCGATGGCGCGGTAAGGAAGGAAAGGGGAATGGAATGGCAATGGGAATAAGGGATGTTTATGCTTGATGGTTTTGGTAAAGAGGAGTGTATTAAATTTTTTGATGGTCATGAAATAAAGAGGATATAATCTAGCAACTTGTTGAACTTTAATGTCCTTAATTTGGTGGGAATTTTTCAGTCTACTTTGAGTTTATGGATTCTTTGATGGCTTTTGGTTTGAATGTGTTCATTTAAGGATGATAATAATAACATAAGACATAGGGGTGAGATTAGTTTGGAGATAAGTGCTTGTTTGTGGCCTTAGCATCACCAAGTGTTGATTTTTAATCGATTGTTTTCAAAGAGAAAGCAAAAAAGTGAAAAGGGTACTTTTTGTGGATAATAATTCTTGGGTTAGTGGAGCTATTGGATATTGGTGTCAATTTTTGTTAGCTTTTCTTTTTTTTTTTTTCCCCCTAACATGTTGGTAGCAAGTTATAACTAGAAGTGTGTCTCATTTAGTTCCCTATTTACCTCATTATGTTTTGGGTGTTATTTGTTAAAAAGATTAAATATATTAAGAGTAGGATTTTTTTTATTTTTATTTTTGTTCGGTAGAAAAGGAGTACCGTGCGAATTTGTCAAAGAGATTGTTTACTCAGAAATAGTGAAGATCCATATTCTTTCTAACATGGTCAAGTGGCTGAATGAGATACCTCATTCCAACATTCGTCAAACTACATTGTAATAAAGGGTCTGCGGCCCTATTGGCCTCATGGGGATTAAGGGAAAGGCAAGTACTCCGATTCCAAAGTCTCATTGTTACAATGTGCAACATCGTTTATATGTTGGGATATCCTCTATTTATATGGACATAAGTCACTCTACCTATATATCAATTGGTTTTAGGTTGAAGCTCAGGTCTATCTTCTTTCTGACAGATGTGAATGTGATTAGGTAAGGAGCAAGGGAAGCCATCCACATTCGAGCCATCTTCAATCAATTCCACTACTTGCACACAAAGCCAGTTTTGAAAGATGTGTTTTGTTTGAATGTGTTTTTGTAGTGTTATTATTTGTTCTTTTGTTTCAACATTTGCCTAGCTATGTATTAAGAGTCATATATACTGAAAAATTGCTTATACCAATTCTCTCTCTCTCTCTCTCTCTCTCTCTCTCTCTCTCTCTCTCTCTCTCTCTCTCTCTCTCTCTCCTCTTTTTTTTAGTGTCTCCATGTTTGGTGGGTTAATTTTAAAAATGTTTACAATAAAATAATCATAAGATAAGAACAACTAGACAAGCGTTTGAATCTTTGTGAGGTATGAAGCATAGAAAACAAACAAAATGGATGATCTTTTTAGCAAAATATTGTAGCAAGAAAAAGAAACAAGAGTATCATGGAGTATATAATTGTGATAAATTCAAATATTTAAGTCATAATCCAAAATTCAACGTCGTAAAACTTCATATAAAAGCATGGGGGAAAAAAGTGTAGAAAGCTGGCATTGTTTATCTAATCAACAAATGAATGAATACTACATGACGGTGTTATTGGCTTTCTCTTTAGTAGGAAATAAGGATTGGGCCCTATCTATCCCTTGGTGAAGTAGAGGTTTATAAGTTCATTTGTTTTTTATTTTATTTTCTCTTTCCCGCCCTTTAATAATTATAGCAAAAGGAATAAATTAATCTAAAGATTAAGGATAATAGGTATGGTCCAAAGTGAAACTCATATGGATAAATTCAATAGGGTTGAATTATAGTTAGTGGGGTTGTTTGGTTACAATTAGTATTAGGAGTATATAATATAATGAGAAACAGATTTGGATTAATATGTTAGATGTTGCAGCAGATAACAAATTGCATTCAAACAACGCCAATAACCTTTTTCTACTGATTTCGGTTGCTAAATTCTTGGTGGCTAGCTAGTATTGATTGCAAATAGGGTTGCAAAAGAATCAAATATTTTTGCTTCGATTCGTGATTCGATTCAAAATTATTCGAAATTTTGATATTCGAATAATATTTGATTCGATCCGATATTCGATTATACATTTTATTTTATATAAAATAATATATAAATATGTAAAATAACTTTGTTAGATAATTTAAAATTTATTTTTAGTGAATATATTTATTAATTAATATGAATATATTTATATATGAAATTAAAGTACTAAATTTAATATATAAATCGAACTAAATATTTAATTTTAATAATTAAAAATTAATTTTTTCAATATTAAATTACCTTATAGAATAATTCGATTCGATTCGAAAGTATTCGTGAAGCTTAACAAATCAAATCGAATACTGCAGTATTCGGTTCGATTCGGTTCGTTTGCAACCCTAATTGCAAATTCGTTCATTAACAAGTTGCTATTGATTAATTTTAGATTTATCTATTGAATTTTTTGTCCGCTAGAAGGCAAAACTCTTATAGTGATATTTTTCATATATTCAATTTAAGTCAATATAAAAGAACTATTTTAAATATTTTTCAAAATATATTAATATATTTATATATATTTATTTCTTGAATTTCTTTTTAAATTTTATTTTTTTTAAAAAGTATTATCATTACATATATGAAGATTTAAGATTTTTTATGACAAGCCTTAAAAGACTGGCGAAAGAAAGAGAGGCAAACCAAGCAGCCCAACAACACCAAAACACGAAACAACCACCAAACTAACTACGAAAAAATATTAATCCAGAAGCATCTTTAGCAATCGCATCCAAGCACTCATACGGGGAAACGCCCAAATAGTATAGAAAGCCTCTTCCAAAGCAGCCTTCTTAGCCAATCCATCCGCTACCTAATTCCCTTCTCTGAAAATATGCTTCAACGACCCGCTCAATTCACGAAGCTTCACATGCACAGCCCAGATGAGAGGCCAAAACCGATAGCTCGAAGTCGGACCACCAAGAATCAACCGAACAACCTCCAAAGAGTCTGAATACACATGCACGCCCTCAGCCCCTTTCTGTGCGGCAACAAAAGAGTCCCTCCTTTAAGCCCATCAGCTCAACTTCCAACACCGTCCGACCACCCCCGTTTAAGATTTAAGATTTAAAATAATTATAATTCACACCATAGATATTACTCAAGTTAATTATGTTAAAAAAAATCTAATAATTTACCATTTACTAAATATATGCATTTTGCATATAGAAAAAATATATGCATATATGCATTTTCAATAATTGCAAACTGCATATAGAAAAAAATATACAGTATATATGCATTTTGCAATTATTGAACAATAATTGCAATGGCAGAACTCAGAAGAGTAAATAATTGTATAAGCACAGGAGTCAGGGACCATTACAGGAAGATGGTTTGCATTGTAAGACAAGGCATGGGGACAAATGCTAACAAACCTCAAGCTATTAGTAAGTTTAGCAAATAAACTTTTGGAATTAGTTTTTTACATTAAACATTGAACCCAAATACTGTTTTAATGACTAAAATATAATCTTGTACCACTCAAATTCACTGCTATCGATACGGTCAGTATATACCCAAAACAATTGGTTTGAGTGGGGCTCTAGTCACTTAAGCAAGGTTACGGGTCCAAGCTTTACGTGTATGCGAAAAATTGCTTTGAGAGATGCGTCATTCATTGCCCATGCAGATTTCGAGGGATTACTCTTAGGTCTAATGTATCAAAGGGATACCGGTTATTCAGAAAAAACTTAGAATGCCATATAGAAACATGGGCTTATCTCTCTTTTTTATTGTGTTAACATTATATTTATTCATATTTTAAAATAGGAGTCTATCTCTTTTTTTATTTATTACATTGACACCTATATGTCGTCAAAGGTAGGGGTGTCAATTTCAGGTTTCAGGTCGTGTTCGTGTGGTGTTTCGGTCAGGTTGGTCGGGTCGTCTTTCAGGTTTTACAGGTTCGAGTCGGGTGTTAAGTAAGGATATAACACAAAATCTGTAATCCCGAACACAACCCGAAACCCGAAATAAACTTGAAATACCAAACCAGAACAAGACCTAAAAATTTTTAGGTCGAATTCGGATAGACTTAATTAGAGAAATCAAAAAACGACCAAACCCAAAACTGCACCGGGTTCGTGTCGGTGGGTTCGTATTTTCGGGTCGTATCCAAAATTGACACCCCTACTTAAAGGTGTGTGGGAGTTAAAGCCACACAAATTACAAAATGGGATAAAGGGAAGGGATGTAGGCCGGGTGGGAATCGAACCCCCAACCTATAATTGGAGGGCGGGAAGATGACCACTGAGGTCAAGTCCCATGTTCGTTTCAAATTATAGTTCTCCTCAATAAAATAGTGGTAAAATTCATTTTCACTGGTTTTTAAGAAAATAAATGTTGATTTTTACTATTGTTTCTCGAGAAACAACGATAGCGAGGTTGATTCAGCTCTAAAACAAATAATGTGGATTAACTTATTTTTTCTGCTATTTTTTCCTTACTAATTTATTATTCTTATATGTAGTGTGTAACACTCTTAAATCCTTATTGTGTACTATTACTTAGTGAAGATTAATATATTAACTACAAGACACACTAACAAAAGTTGGCTTGAGTGGATTGCGGCTCTAATCACTTAAATAAGGTTTTGGATCCGAGCCTTGTGTAAGCAAAAACTGCTTTGGAAGATGCGTCCTTGATTGCCCATGCAGATCTTTAAAAAATTAGTGTTGAGTTCAATGTGGCCTGAGAATCCCGGTTATTCACCAAATATATAGTACAAGACATGAGCATTAAAATCAGACAAGGTTCCATCTTTTGAGTCTTACATGAGTGAATAATAAACACAGGGCACCCCAACAAGAACAAAATTAGCATCATGGAAGAATTGAGGAGGAGGACAGTTTAATTTCATAAATATGGATCAGTCACTGACCTGACTCACTGTGAAACCATATCACTAGTCTACAAGCTTTTATTTGAATTGTAGATAATTAGTTAACTATATCTAGGTAGCATGATCGCTTAAAAAAATGATGCCACTCACATACATATATTTTGTAAAAATATATTTTGTACGTGACATTCTAGGGTTGAGTAATTTAGGAATGTGGGTCTAGTATATTAAATTTTTTAACTATAAATGCTTGTATATATTTAAGATATGTGGTTGGATTTTGAGGAGATTGACAACCCTAAGAATTAACCAATCATTCTTACCTAGTAAACAGCAAACGTATGGAAACAAATTAACCTATTGTCCAAGTTGTGCACTACAACATAGTATCAAAAGTAAGGTACAATATCAAGCCCTAGAATGTGTTATAACTAAAAAGCAAATAAGAGAAAGGTGATCTCTAGAAACCCAAGTAGCACAAACTATCATGCACTTATGCCTCCAAAATAATCTGGAAGAAAAGAATGGCAAATGATAAACATACAACTGAAAAAGGAAAACAAAAGACAAAAGAACAACTGGGCATAACAAGCATTAGGATAAGAATAAAGATAAAGTGGCAATCAAGCATTCCGATCCATCATACATACAAGCCTTTAACCTATGTGCAACACTAATTTGGCTCTATCTAAACCCTATTCTAAGTTCAGTTGACCACAACATATATAAATAAACATTGACCTAGCTTACCATTTTGGGTCTATTGTATCTCATCCCAACTTATGGGCGTGGGTTCACTGCTAATATATGCAAATAACTTGTTATATACGGTGATCAGTGTTCCAATACCACAGATGAGCTCAAAGCATCATGAATACAAAATCATGGTCTTGCCAATAAGGCCTCTTGTCAGCAACCAATGTTAAAAGCCCCACATCGGTTATATGTTGGGTTATCCCCCTCTTTATATGGACATGTGCCTCTCTACCTATTACCAATTGATTTTGGGTTGAAACCCTAGGTCCATCTTATTTTCTAACATTAGTTTTAGGTTGAAGCCCTAGGTCCATCTTATTTGTTAGGTCCAAATTGACGAGATGACACTTGAAACCTGTTTTGTCCTGCTAACTAGTTCAAACAATTTTCATGAACACCCGTTATTCAATTTAAGATAATATGCAGCGGAAGATTAAAAACTGAAAAACATAAAGAGAACAAACACAAGAATTTGTTGACCCAGTTCGGCCGCAGCCTACGTCTGGAGATACCAATCCAGGAGTCTTCACTATATGTTAAAACAGGTTCCTCGAACCAAACACAAGTGAAATCTGCCGAACTCCGATCCCCAAGTAGATGATTTGTGCGAACCAAAACTATCCCCAATTTTGGTGAACATCTTCCCCGATCTTACTCCAAATCCTTAAAGGCTCCTCCTTCAAGTTTACCCTTGAGCGAAACCTGTCCGCAGACTCTCCTCTTCAAGATATGTCTTTTCAAGCGCGGGTTTGACGATGCCTTGAATAATCCCTTTGATTGAGTTCGTCTCCTCCAATCAATGGGCACATGAACTCATTGATCCAAGTTTACTCAAGGCGCGGTTGCATAAAGATGATTACATCACCATATACAAAGTGGATCAATGAAATCTTCACGGATTGATGAATGCAAGAACACTGGTGAAGAATTTCTCTTAACACTTCGAATAATGAGAGGGAGAATTATAATTGTGTCAATTCCATTTCCTCCAAGTGAATGGCCAGCCACTTATATAGATCCTCCTTTGAGGTGCAAGAATCGGCTAAAAAAGGTAAGTAGATTCCTTACATGCATGCAAATATTCTTTGGTGAGAAGTTTCCATAAATAGAGATTTTCCTCCCACAAAATCTTGATATAAATCTCTGGAAATTCGCAGCCAACCTTGGAGAGAATCTTATAGATCTTACAGCTATCATTCCTTAAATAGATTCATCTGGATAAGATTTGGCCTGGAGTCCACCGATGGTGTTCAAACATCTTTTGTGAACACATACTGCCAAAAAAGTTCCTAACATTATTTCTAACATGGTATCAAAGCCATGAAAGTACTCATTTGGGTATCTCGTTGTTTCCGGGATGAATATCATCTCGAGGAGGAGTGTTAAAGTCCTACATCTGTTATATCTTGGGCTATCCCCTGTTTATATGGACATGGGTCAATCTATCTATCACCAATTGGTTTTAGGTTGAAACCCTACGTCCATCTTCTTTCTAACAACCAAAATCTTCAAAACCCAAGCCCGGCCAAAGCAAAGAAATGGCTAACTAAATCGGAACAGTTTAATGCCAAATATATATAATCATATGATTTATTTGTTACCATCTGATTTTAATGGTTCAGATGCGATCCTCTGAAACAAACTAAGCAGGCCCTTAATAAACAAGCATCATAAGATATATGACGAATCAAAGATAGCACAAGGCACCAAAAATTTTTAACTTTTTTTTTTTTAAAAAAAAATTGTCAGAAATAAAATGGACCTAAAGTTTCAACCAATAACCAATTGGTAGTAGGTAAAGTGGACCATGTTCATATAAATAGGGGATATCCCAACATATAACCGATGTGGGATATTATAACATAAATGATGGTAGTCATGGCCCCCAATGGTATATATATGGCTCCCCGTTGGCTATATCCATTTCATTTCAATTCAAATCATAGTAAAAATCTATAATATCCAAAATTTTCAATGTTTTGATTATCATTAACATTGATTTTATACAAGTATTCTACAGATTTCTTGAAATACTAATTAGTTCTGTGCTTTTAATTTCAAGAACGCTCTAAATAGAAATACTTGTCTTGGAATGGTAAAAGTTTATTTTACATTATTACTTAACTTGTATGAAAATAGTACTCCTAATTTAAAAAAAAAAAAAAAAACAAAGTAGTCCTAGTCTGCAGCTAAATGTTCCATCAATACAATATATTCATATGATGAATGAAGTGAAGAAATGAAATGTGATTTCTATGGTCCCAAAATTTATCGTCCCCACAAACTATATTATGTAGTAAAAGAATGTTACAAGAATCCAAAAGTAGTGTCGTATCAGTTGCACATGCAAAAGAGGCTTCCCATAAGACTTTAATTTGAGTTAGGACATGCACAAGAAAATAAAATTAACGTGTTGTGCTGCCGCCTGTCTGTCCCATAATTGCCACCAAAATTTTAGTGACATCTTCGATGAAAGTGTGACAAAGCAAAATACACGAACCACATAAATTAACCCTTCGTTTTCTTTATAAGCCGCGTTAGAAGCTCTGAGTTTTTGCTTTTATGAGTGTATAAATTTTCGAAGATGATTGAATGATCATTGGTTTGTTAACTTAGTATATTTGGGATTTAGGATTGAGTTATGTTATTTAAGAGTATAGAGTTTTGGTATATTTAATAATTTTTATCACTACAAAAAATTCCGAGGAAGGCGAGGGAAAAAAAAAAGACGAATGTCGTTGGCTGACGAATTTCGTCGTCTTGTTTGTTGCCCGTGCGCCAGGAGACAAAAAGATTTTGTTCCTTTTGTCGCCTTTCCCAAAAATCTTTGTAGTGTTATATATATATATATATATTAATTTAGATAATTCGGTTGATTGTCAATCTAGTGGGTCACTTAATTGTTCCCCTAAATTCTTAGCTATTTTCAATATAAAAAAACAAACAAAAAAAATAAAACAAAACAAAAAAAAAAAAAAAGGAAATTTTGTTTCCCGCAAATTAAATTCTAGACTCTAGTATACTAATACCGTTATCCGGTAACATCTATTCTTTAAAGCATAACTTCAATAACCAAGAATTGCTCTTAAGTTTGGGCTATTGCTTGCGGCTCAAATGGCGTGACTTTGAGGGCTTGTTATGTGGATTCATTGGAGGTTATTGGCCTGGTGATGGGGCTGATCTTACTAGGCACATGTATTGGCCTATGATTAAAAGGATTAGGGAGGCTCTTCGCCATATGGACGAGTGTGACTTGAGACGTGTAGGGAGGGGAATCAAGTGGCAGATGATTTCGCACGTAAGGCTGCTAATTCTGAGGATTTCTACACCACGTGGGTTTTCCTGCAATATGATGGATAGGGATGCTTCCGGCATGGCATTTGTTCGTCATTGAGTTCTTTTTGTCACTTGTATTTATCTTTCTTTTCCTTTTTCTTTTCGCTTGCCTTCTTAGGCTGATTCACCAAGAAAAAAGAATTGTAATAGTAGTAATTAATTCATAAATTTTTATTTTTACTCTTCAAACTAAACAATTTGGTTTTTAGGAATAACATTATTTATGTGCAATTTCGTTAGGGTGCAATCACCCTTTTTGACTTGATGTGCTGTGGGCATTTACAGCCGTTGATTGTCTTTAAAAATCGACGATTGAGATTAACTCTAAGGGTAGAAAAGTAATTTCATATATTTGCCATATTGTTCGCCGTTGGACGTCGTCTTCTTTGGATTTCCGAGTTCTCTTCTGTTTTTTTTGGTGACAAGTTCTCTTCTGTTTTTTGTTTGCTCTGTACGTGTTGCGGCGGTGTGAGGAAGTTGTTGGCAATTATGAATGCGATTAGCATGTCATTGAATGCGTCGGCAACGTTTTCAGATTCGAGTTCTGCGTCCAATGGTACTTTTTAGCATTTTCGAATTTTGAGTATTTTTATCGCAGATCGTCGTTTTTGATTTTATGTATGTTTTTTGAGTTTTGAGTTCTTCTTTGATATGTTTCTCTTTTTTTGTGTTTTCTGAAGTTTCATATCTATATGTTCATTTAAGCGTCAAAACGTTTGTACATGTGATTATGAGGGACAGAACCATTATATTTTCATCGATGCAAGCTTAGCATTTTCAGCGATGCATCACTAGCATTTTCAGCGATAACTGTCTAGCGTTTTTGAGTTCTTCTTTGATATGTTTCTCTTTTTTTGTGTTTTCTGAAGTTTCATATCTATATGTTCATTTAAGCGTCAAAACGTTTGTACATGTGATTATGAGGGACAGAACCATTATATTTTCATCGATGCATGCCTAGCATTTTCAGCGATGCATTACTAGCTTTTTCAGCGATAACTCTCTAGCATTTTCAGCGATGGACGTTAAGCATTTTAAGCGATGGTTTATGTCAGCTACGTGTATTTATTTTTTTTAATGGGAATTCTTTGTTTATTTCTTCACAGGCAACATAAATTGGAGTGAGTTAAGTTTTGTTACAGCTGATGATGCGTTTAGTTTTTATTGTGATTATGCTCATAGTTTAGGTTTCTCGGTAAGGAAAATGTATGAGAGACCAAAGCCACATGAAGTTGATAGATTGTTCTATTTACAATATGCGTGCAATAAGGAAGGATTTCGTCGTGGTTGTTTGTTGGATAGTGATTCATCTTGTCATTCTAAGAGTCTGAAATTTCGTAGGAGTGATGAAACCCGAACTGGTTGTGAAGCAAAGGTGAGGTTACATTATAAAACTGATGAAAAAGTTTATAGAGTTGTGTTTTTCTGTGGTGATCATAATCATGATCTGCATGGACCATCAAGGAAGCATATGTTGAAATCGAATAGAAGAGTTGATGAGTTACACAGTGTTGTTGCTGGTATACATGAAGAAGTTGGATTGTCATTGAAGTCATCGTATGACTTGTTGAGTATGGGTGCTGGAGGTAGTGGACTTGTAGGATTTTTAAAGGACGATTTGAAGAATGCACTTGTTAGAAGGCGGCAAAGAAATTTAAAAGTAGGGGATGCTGGTGTTGTATTGAAGTATTTTTCTGAGAAATGTGTCAGTAATCCATTTTTCTTCCATGAGTATGATCTGGATGATGATGAGAGAATTACAAATAT
Organism: Hygrophila difformis; assembly: GCA_030278955.1. Classification (NCBI taxonomy): domain Eukaryota; kingdom Viridiplantae; phylum Streptophyta; class Magnoliopsida; order Lamiales; family Acanthaceae; genus Hygrophila; species Hygrophila difformis. Next base: position 51,403,043 of record JAOANR010000007.1, read on the forward strand.
CTTTTGGTCAGATGCTGAAATGAGGATGGATTATCAAGCTTTTGGCGATAGTGTGACCTTTGATACAACGTATCGGACAAATAAAAATTTCAGACCATTAGCTATTTTTGTTGGATTCAATCATCACCGACAGACTTCTATTTTTGGAGCTGCATTGATGCTTGATGAAACTCAAAGATCATTTGAGTGGCTATTTAAAACATTTTTGAAGTGTATGGGGGATAAGGCACATCAAACGATTTTCACAGATCAAGATTGTGCGATGGCACCGGCAATTAGGAAAATTTTGCCTAATACCTATCATGCTTTATGCAGTTGGCACATTATAGAAAATGCGAAAAAAATTTGAGTCAACTGTACACACCAAGGTAAATATTTAGTTATTTTTACTTTCAATTATTTTTTCGATTTGGATATTGATATGTACATGTTGAACTCATTTTTTTAGGTTTGATAAGCTATTTCATCATTTGGTATATGATGTGAGGACAGAGATGGAATTTGAGGTGGAATGGGAATACATGCTATCAACTTGTTTCTCACAATCTGAACATAGGTGGTTGTCGACTACTTATAATTTGAGAAGTCAATGGTCCGCTGCTTGGGTTAAAAATCATTTTACTGCAGGAATGAGGACTACTCAGCTAAGTGAATCTTTTAACTCAGTTGTGAAACGGTATGAATAAATTTCATTTTCAGTGATAGTTGAATAGTTATTTTCAGCGAGGCTATACTGTTTTGATCAGCGAGAGAGTTCTATTTATTTCAGCGATGTGTGTTTGCTTTATGTAGTTGAGAATTTGATTTTCACATCCCCATATTGTGTTGACATTTCACAGGTTCTTAAGGCCAGTTGATAACTATGTTGAGTTCTTTGCACATTTTGAAAGGGTTGTGGAGTCAAGGAGGGATAATGAATGGATGGAAGATTTTAAGGCAGATGATAGACAAGTTTCTGCCAGGTTTATTATGAATCCACTATTGAAATATATAGCTGAGAAGTATACACCAAATGTGTTCAATATTTTCAACAATGAGTATGATCTGTCATTTGGGTATGTGGTTGAGCTTCAACCAGATGCATTAATTTATCGTGTTTGCAAGAGAGAAGATGCAGATTCAAAGATGATTGGTGATCATGTCAATGTTAACATTGATGATGGTACAATTAGATACAGTTGCAATATGTTTGAGAATATGGGGATTTTATGTTGTCATGCTCTGAGGGTGATGGATTTTCTGTCAGGAAGTGGAACAAAAGTGTTTCATACTATTCCAGATAAATATATTTTGCAGCGGTGGTCAAGGAATGCAAAATGTGATCTTAGTTATGTTGATGTTGGTGTTGGAAAAGAAACAAATGTGGTCAATGCAGCATCTAGATACCGGAAATTGTGTGGCTTGTTTTTGAAATCAGCAATTGTGTTGTCACGAAATGTGGATGCTTGTGAATCGTTTATGTATGACTTTGAGACATTGATGAAAACAAAGTATGACAACATTGATATTAACAAAGAGTCGGGTAATTTCTAATCAAAGACATATTTATGTTTTTGCTTTTTTTGAAATTAGTGTTTCTCAATGTTTTTGTTTTTTTTTTTTGCAGAGATTGGAAGTACATCAGATTACTCAAATTTGCATTTAAGGGAAAGAGAAACTTGTAAAGGGCGGAAGAAATCGAATAAGAGAATGGTCTCTATTTCTGAAGCTGTTCGGAAAAAGAAAGAGTTAGAACATCGTAAACGGATGCAGAAATGAAGATTTTTGTTTTTTTAGAAATGACATGAAGTGTATTGATCATTAATATTGTATTGATCGACTTAGTTCAGTGCTAACTAATGCAATTCAGCGATGAAAGTTAGTTTTAATAAAAAAATAACCGTGTAGTATTTAATAAGAAAATGTTACAATGTCTCAGAAAATCGCGTAAAGAATGCAATTCAGCGATGGTTACCTATTAAAAAAAGCGATCGTCATAGTGCAATTCAGCGATGGAGATGAGTTAATAAAAAATAACAGTGTAGTAGTTAATAAAAATTTTACAATGTTTTTCAGAATTCGCGTAATTAATAAAAAATAACCGTCTAAGTAATTAATAAGAAATAACCGTCGAGATTTCACGTGTAGTATTTAATGTCAATTTAACCGCCAATTTTCAATTTATCACTGTCGATACTTTCTCTAGGGCTTTTCAGCGATTTAGCGATTCTCTGCATCTACGGCGAACGGCGATTGTTTTTCTACGGCGAACGGCGAACGGTGATACTTTACTTTTTGTTATCAAGAATGGCTGAAAAAGTGCATACTCAGGTCTGTTGCGTTCCATCTAGCATTTGTCTTTTAAATAATATCCTGAACGAGAGTGACAGAGATGGGAAGAAAGAGTTTATTCACGATACTTGCTTCAGTTGTCTGCTCATGTTCAAAATGTGCATGCTCAAGGTTGATCCTGTTATAACTTTGATTAATCAGTGGAGCATTCAGGAGGAATGCTTTATTATTGATAAAAACCGTCGATGGAGGTTTACAGATGAAGACATTCATGAAGTATATGGTTTGCCATGGGGAGTCGATAAATTTATAATAGGTTTGAAGAATAATGAAATTGGTTATGATTTTGCTGATGAATTTTGTGAAAAGTATTCTCTTATTACGAATAAGAAGGAGCCTAATCGGATACCTGTTAAGGATCTTAGAGCTATTTTAGAGAATACGGAGAATACTGAAATTCCATTGGATGACTACTGGAGGATGTATGTTTTGTTTGCTCTGCAGAAAGTCTTTACTCCTAACTCAGGGAGGGTTGTAAACAAAAGGTATCTTCAGTTTCTTAGATCTCCGGAAGAAGCTTTAAGGTACAATTGGTGTCTTCATATTAGACAATTTCTTATCAAATCTCTGAATGAGTATAAGGCAAAATTGGATAAGGGAACCAGTGCTCAAGCACGCCCCTGTGGAGACCTGTTTTGCTTAATGGTAATTTTAATTTTGTGTTTTTTATGCAATTTATATTTGTTATGTGATATATATTGTTGATTATGGTCATTGTTTGTTGATTATGTATCTTGTTTGTTTTTGTTTTTTTCAGCACATGTTTTTTGATTTCTATGAGCATGAAGAGCTTCATTTGGTTGGATTTACTTGTAAAAAGGATCGATACTTGGAGATGGTTGATATCTGGAAGGTTTTCCCTAATGCAAAGTATCCAGATATTGACTTTAAGAAGAAATCGAGGGCTGCGAAAAGGACTGTGGAGGAAGATGACGATCGACTTAGCACTTTTGTTTCTGGTCTAAAGAATAAAAGGAGGGGTGGGAAAGAAGTGGAAGATGAGCGTTTGAATTCTACTGCAAATGAACCAACTGCCAATCTTTCTAGGAGTGTGGATGGAGGAGAAGATGAGCAGTTAGGAGAAAATGTGGATTTGAATGCTAGTGGAAATGAAGAAGCTGCCAATCTTTCTAGCTTGCAGCCTATGTATTCACCTGTTGTCCAAGAAGCTAATGCAAATGAGACAACTGATTCTGAACCAGTTGTTCATCTTTCTGATCACACAATGGACTCTATTGTGAACATTGCTTGCCAATATATGGATGTTGATGCTTCAGGCAATGTTGATCCTCTCATAGAAGCATCCAGAAATGATGTTGAACCTTCCCCACACCCCCTTCTGATCAAGATGCAGGTGAACTGTTGATTAATGTGGGTCAAGATGCAGGTGAAGTTGATTCTTAAGGAGGGTAGACTGTAATACCCGAGAATTTTCCAACATAAAATAAAACAATAATTAAATAAATAAATAATAAATAAAATAAATACTCTAATAAATAAACAAATTCAGCAAATAAAAGAAATAAATAAAGATAAGGAAATGAGAAATGAGACTTTCACTTGAAAAGGAATTAAAGAAATTTAATTCAATAAAAGGATGGATAAATGGTACACCAAAACCCGACACTAATGAACTCGAGTATTCGAGTCCAAAACATCCAATTAGACTCGAGCGGAAATTTAGAGAGAAAGTATGAACCCGAAGATACCCCGGAAATCGGAATTCGGGAGCATAGAGGGATAGAAACCCGAAAGAGAGGCGGAAAAGCACGACGGATCGCACGACCCGCCCGGACCGAAGTCCAGGCGAAGTCGGCGCGGTGGCCGCGCGGTGGAAGGGCTTCAGCGCGCCACGACCGCGCCACCCCACAGATTCGGGTGTTGCGTGAATCTCTCACCCGAACGCGGATTTTTCGACTTTCGGTTGAACATCTCTCGACTCCAGACCTCTAGGTCGGTTGTGGACGCCCTAGGAATTAAGAATTCTATAAATAAGCCCCTTGGGAGCCCCAAACAAGTTTACAAAACCCTAAAACATTCTATACGTTCGAAACCCTAAATCCGGAGTCGTCGGAGGCACGAAACCAAGACGAACGCTGTTGGACGAGTTTCTCTACAGATCTCCATAGTCGTGGTAAGTCTCGGTCCAATCTTTATTCAATAAACGATTCGAAAACGAATCCTAATCATCTCCTTTTTCTTTCTACACCCCCGTATCGAATCTAGATCGTAGAACCCGACGAACGGAGAGGAGAAACGGTGACCTGGAAGCCACGCCTCCGAATTGGACATTCCCGACGTTCATAGACACTGTAAGTTAACCTTACATGGTTTTGGGAGATTTTAAAACATTCGAAACCTAAAAGATTTGACAAGAATCATAAATCTGTCCACTTTTGTTTTTCTACCGACGCAACAGATTTGGTGAATTTTTCCGACCTTTAAAACGAACTCAAAAGGAAAAACTTAAAACACGAAAACCGTTCCTAAGACTTAGACCTAGCTACTGTAAAAATTTGAGAATTTTTGGAGTTGATTTAATATGTGAAAACCCGTTGAAACCGAACTGTTTGATTCTAGATCTTGAAATCTTGGACAGAACTTAGGAATGATCTTGATCACGTTTTTGACATAGGATCTAGGCTGTTTTAGATCTTTGGCCAAACATGAAAGTTGTAGATAAATGTCTTAAGATGATCCCTGTCAAATTTCATTAAGTTTGGAGTTGAATTGATATGTTAGAATTTGAAATCTTTAAACTGTGACATGTTAAACTCGGACAGATTTCTTGTTATGCGAAAATTGGCGATTTTGACCTACTTAGGGATCTCGGATTGAAAAAGTTAAAACACAAAAGTTGTAGATCTTGATGTTTCCGAGTCAGATATGAAATTTTGGAATTTTTGGAATTAAATCTGATTTTAGACGAATTTTGGAGTAAACTGTGATTTACCGGAACGAAATTTTGAAATCTTGTTGAAACATGGAATTAACCTTTAGGGTTGAAACGAATTGAGATATTATTTCTAAATTAATACATTGGAAGACAGATTTTAAAAACTAAATCCCCTTACAAACTTGATAAATTAAAATTAGGGGTGAGTGCTCTGCAGGGTGCCCCCTAACGATTCACTTCGTGCCGTAATGGACGATGGTGACCCCGCGCGCTATACTTGAAATGTGATATTGCCAAAACGGCGAAACTTAGAGCCTACACTCTCGTGAATATCCGTATGGGTTTCCCGAGGCTCCGGAGTGGTACTGGGTATGGCTGATACGGCTGCGGCCGCCGGGCTACCGGCTAAACTTGTTGACATCGCGATCTTTATCGTGAAACTTTGAAATACCAAATCGGGAATGTAATGGGGATTCTAAATTAAATTAAACTTGATTAAATGATATTGTTGTCAAATTAAATTATTTAAATGCTTTATTTAAATTATGGCTATTATCTTGAACCATGTGATATGTGTTATTAAATAGAGCCTGAGATGGATTGTGCTATATGATATGGATTATATGAAATCAAATATTATGTTATTATCATGCTTTTGTTAAATTATTAAAGTTATGGCTTTTAAACCCTACGATCATGCATGTGTTAACTTACTCAGCAATTTTGCTGATCAAAACCATTTTTAATCCTTTCTTTACAGAATATGTGGAACGAGCCTGTATGAGCACGAATCATGCATGGGATTTTGGGAATTGTTATTTTGCTTTTAAATTTCGTACTTAGACTATATTATGAACGGGCCTGTTTAACCCGTGTTTTGGCCATGTCGGCCCTATTTAAATTTTCCGCTGCGATACTGTACTAAACTAAATATTTCCGCTGCGCTATGCTATTATTATTTTCTATTATATTGTATGGGCTATTTTGAATGCTTTAAATGTTTTAAACACTGCAATACCTAGCCTTGCATCTCTTTAGTAAGCTCGGAGAAACCGTGTCTTACTAGGGAGATGTGGCGGTGACATCCCGACCTGGGTTACCAAAAACCGGGGTGTTACAAGTTGGTATCAGAGCCCGGCTATTTTTAAACTATTATTTTTAAACCATTATTATTTTTAAACTACTATTAATATTTTGACTATTATTTTAAATTTTGAAGTATTATTTCCATGGAAGAATTTTTATTCTTTATTTTAAAACCCATGGAAAAATATATGGTGTATTACATTATTATTGGGGGGAATTATCATTTGCATATGCATGTCGCATCTCTGCTATGAACTTAGAATCTTGGCGAAACTTGAACTTAGAATCTTGGCGAAACTTGAACTTAGAATCTTGGCGAAACTTGAACTTAGCATCTTGGAGAAACTTGAACTTAGAATCTTGGAAACTCGAACCTAGAATCTTGGCGAATATTAACGTAGATCTCTTGCTTGCGCTAGATGGCTAGTCAAGACATGATGCAGTTGATGGTCAGGATGATGAGCGTTCATCTCGATTCCCACCAAACCCTAGAGCAAATGAAGTACCGTATGGCTCAATTGGAGGCCAATTTACATCACATGGGCAACTTGAGAGAGGCGGATCATCACCGCATAAACCAACTCGAGCGCCAAGTCCAAACCCTCACTACACAAAACTTAATACTAAAGGAATACATCGATGCCCACGGGCAAGACTTAAACACTATCTTTGACGACCTACTACCGCCGAGTTCGGAGGAGGAAGATCCGGAGGAAGATCCTGCTACCCCGCCGAGAGACGTCATGAGGCACTAGAGATTCTATTGTTAGACACCGTTTTGCTAGAAAAATATTTCTACTTTTGTACTAAAATTTCTTATGAGGAAATAAAATGCCGATTTATTTTTTTTCAAAACAAAACAAAACAAAACAAAATAAAATGAAACCCCAAAACAGACGATGCTTCTTAACTCGAACAAAGCACCACGTGCTAAATCATTACACACATATACATTCATAGAAATTGCTTAGACTATATGCTAAATTCGCCAGCCCTAATCTATCATATTTGTACCAGAATGGCACCAAGAGGAAGAGGAAGAGGAAGAACTCAAACCACTCCCCAAACCACCACTGAGATACCTACTGAAACACCACCAAACGTCACTGAACCAATTCAATCTGATGAGGAACAACCCCAAGGTGCGCAGGACGCCCCCGCACCGAACAATGTGGGCGATCGTCTTAGGACGATAGAGGAAGTGTTGATTGCGCTCGGGAACGCGCAAGTCAACCAGGGTCAAGCTGCGGCGGTACCTCCGCCCCAAGCTCGCCCTAACTACCTGGCGATGGTGAATCCCTACCAGCCGCCCCACTATGCTGGTGAGGAGGATCCGGCTAAACTGGAGGAATGGATCCGGACTTTTGACAAGCTGCTAGGAGCGGTCAAATGTCCGGAAGGAGAAAGGGTACATGTCGCTTCATACTACTTGGGAGGCGAAGCTGACGACTGGTGGCAAGCAACGCAAGCCAAACTAACTGAAGATGACGAGCCTTATTCGTGGATGGAGATGATGGAACTACTCAGGGATCGATTCTATCCCTTGAGTACCAAAGCTGCCATGTACGAAGAATTCTTGTCACTGAAGCAAGGAAGCCAAACGGTGCAAGAATACTACACCCGCTTCAAGGAGCTGGTGAGGTTCGCACCAAGGCTAGTGCCTACTGATGCGGAAAAGGCACAGAAGTTCGAGATGGGACTGAACCTGTCTGTGCGCGAGGTGATCGCGGGGGTACACTACCCCGATTTGCAAGCCGTATACGATCGCGCTGTAGCGGTAGCACGCGTGCAGCAGCTGAAAAGAAAGGTGAGTGGGGAGTCCAGCAGGGGTCCTCAAGACAAGAGAAGCCGAGACTCAAGAAACGAGAACAACACTGGAAGGAACGAGCAGCGCAGAGGGTCGAATAGGCCCCAACAAAACAACACTGGGAGGAGGTTCAATCAAGAAGATCCGGTACCGCCTTGCCCGCGATGTGGACGACCACATCTGGCAAGGGGATGCCCGCAACAAGGCGCTTGTTACCGATGCGGTCGAATGGGTCACGTTCGACGGGAATGTCGAACTAGGCTCGAGAACATAACGAAGAGGGACGATTTGGTCGCGGGGCAAGAACAGCCTCAAAACCAAAACGGTCGAAACGGGAATAACCAAGGGTACAGACCCCCTCAAAATAGGCCGCAAAACCAGAACCAGAACCAACGACCTCCGCCCCCACAGAATCAAAACCAGCAACAAAATCAGCAGCCGAATGCGAATCAGCAGGGCAATCAGGGACGCCCTATGGGGAGGCTGAACGTGGTAAACCAAGCGGACGTGCCTGCGCAAGGAGAAGTGATGGCAGGTACATTTCACGTTTTGAATACACCCCTTAGAATTTTATTTGATTCCGGAGCTAGTTGCTCAATTATTGCATCAAGGATAGTGCCTGAGTTAGATCTACCTAAGTGCGAGAGAATTAGCTTAGGAATTCAATTGCCTTCTGGAGAAGTAGTGTCTTGCTCTAAACGATATAACGGAATTCCTATAGTGATAAAGAACGTAGAATTCTTCGCGAACTTGGTAGAATTTAACTTAAGAGACTTTGACATCATACTGGGGATGGATTGGCTATCCCAGTATAAAGCGGTGATCGAATGCCAAAAGCAAAAGATCACCTTGTCAAAAAGTAGGGGAAAGAGAGTTATCTTTTACTCTCAGCCCCCTAAGAAAAGTAACAAAATCGTTAGTGCACTTAAACTAAGTAACTTGATGCGAAAGGGGTATGAACTATATGCGTGCTACGTGCACAACCTTGAGGCGGAAGAGAACAAGGTTGATAGCATACCAGTGGTAAGAGAATACCCGGACGTGTTCCCTGAAGACGTTCCGGGCATGCCACCTGAGAGAGATCTTGAATTCACCATAGATCTCATTCCGGGGACAGAGCCTGTCTCAAAAGCTCCGTACCGGATGGCACCACTGGAAATGAAGGAGTTAAAGGAACAACTCGAGGAGCTATTGGGAAAAGGTTACATAAGACCGAGTACGTCCCCTTGGGGAGCACCGGTTTTGTTTGTCAAGAAGAAAGACGGAGGACTACGTCTTTGCATAGATTACCGAGGACTAAACCAAGTGACCATTAAGAATAAATACCCCCTACCGAGAATAGAGGATCTGTTTGATCAACTGAAAGGAGCTTCAGTATTCTCGAAGATCGATTTGCGATCTGGGTATCATCAATTGAGGATTGCCGAGAAGGACATTCCAAAGACGGCGTTTCGAACACGATATGGCCATTACGAGTTCACAGGGTTATCCTTCGGGTTAACAAATGCTCCGGCCATGTTCATGAATCTCATGAACAACGTGTTCCGAGAATTGTTAGACCAGTGTGTCGTAGTGTTCATTGACGACATCCTGATCTACTCGAAGAGCGAGGAGGAGCATGCGAAGCACTTACATCAAGTGTTAGAAATCTTGCGAAGAAATCAGCTATACGGCAAGCTGTCGAAATGTGACTTCTGGCTGAAAGAAGTGGCATTTCTCGGACACATAGTATCCGCTGATGGAGTATCAGTGGATCCGGCAAAAGTTTCTGCCGTGACTGAATGGGCAACTCCGAAAAGTCCAACGGAAATAAGGAGTTTCCTTGGATTAGCCGGATATTATAGACGATTTGTGAAGGACTTTTCAAGGATTGCACGTCCTTTGACCCAGCTACTTAAGAAAGGAGCAAAATACGAGTGGACCGAAGCGTGTGAGACATCGTTTCAAGAGCTGAAGAAACGAATCACAACCACACCCGTATTAACACTACCATCAGAGAATGGTGACTTCGAAGTATATAGCGATGCTTCGAAGGAAGGTTTAGGTTGTGTTTTGATGCAAGATTCGAGAGTCGTAGCCTATGCATCACGCCAACTAAAACCTCACGAGGAAAATTATCCGACACATGACCTGGAGTTGGCAGCGGTCGTTTTCGCTCTAAAGATATGGAGACATTATCTTTATGGGCGGAAGTGTCGAATGTTCACCGACCACAAGAGCTTGAAATATATATTCACTCAGAAGGAGTTGAATTTGAGACAGCGAAGGTGGTTGGAGCTCATTAAAGACTACGATTTAGAGATAGCATACCACGAGGGGAAGGCGAATGTGGTAGCCGATGCCCTAAGTCGGAAAACCCAACACGTGACAAACTCGTTGGTAATTCCGCCGGCTTTGTACATGGAATTGGCAAGATTGGAGCTAGAACTTGTGCATCCTGGCACAGTGAGAGAAACGGTCAATGCCATGGTCGTAGAAACTCCAATATTGGACGAGATTCGACTCGCTCAACCGGGCGATCCGAAACTCGAGAAGATAAAAGAGTATATTGCCGAAGGAAAGGCAATAGGATTTGCTGTCCACGAGGATGGAAGCATCCGTTTTAAAGGTAGATGGTGTGTGCCTTTTAAATGTGCCGAGTTAAAGCAAAGGTTGATGGAGGAAGGGCACAACACGCCATATTCCGTACATCCCGGAGGTGACAAGCTATACAAAGATCTGAAGAAGATCTATTGGTGGCCGGGAATGAAAAAGGAAGTGGCAAATTTCGTGGCGAGATGTCTCACCTGCCAAAAGGTTAAGGCAGTGCGACATAAACCCTTAGGATTGATGCAACCACTAGAGATTCCAAGTTGGAAGTGGGATAGCATCTCAATGGACTTTGTCTCGGGATTACCCCGATCACCTAAAGGCATGAACAAGATTTGGGTGATTGTGGATAGGCTAACGAAGACAGCCATATTTATCCCAATGAAAGACACGTGGACTATGGACCAATTGGCCCGAGCCTACATTGATAATGTGGTACGACGCCATGGAGTACCACATGATATCATTTCCGATAGAGACAGTAGATTTGTCTCTCATTTCTGGACGGAGTTACAAAAAGCTCTCGGTACTCAAATCAAAATGAGCACCGCATTCCACCCGATGACGGATGGACAAACCGAGAGAACAATCCAAACACTAGAAGACATGCTGAGAGCATGCGTGTTGGAATTCAAAGGAAACTGGGAATCTCATTTACCCTTGATTGAGTTTTCCTATAATAATAGTTACCATGCGAGTATTGGCATGGCACCTTTCGAGGCGTTGTATGGACGAAAGTGCCGAAGCCCTTTGAGCTGGGAAGAAAACGATAAGTCCGTGGTAGTGGGACCACAACTTATCGAAGACATGGCTCAACAAATCAAAGTGATCCAAGGGAAGATGAAAGCCGCACAAGACCGTCAAAAGAGTTATGCCGACGTGAGACGACGAGACCTAAAATTTCAAGTGGGAGATAGGGTCATGCTAAAGATATCACCCATGAAGGGGGTGATGCGCTTTGGCAAACGAGAGAAGTTAAGTCCACGATACATAGGACCTTACGAGATTCTAGAACGAGTCGGAACTCTAGCCTACCGATTGGCTTTACCGCCACACTTAGATCGAGTTCATAATGTCTTCCATGTCTCGCAACTAAAGAAGTATGTGCCGGACCCGACACACGTACTTCAACCAGAGATAATTGAGCTCGATGAAGATTTGACTTACGAAGAAGTCCCAGTGCGTATTCTCGATACTAAGGAATGAGTAACGAGGAACAAAACCATCAAAATGATCAAGGTTCTTTGGTCAAACCACGAAAGGGAGACGACAACTTGGGAAGTAGAATCCGACATGAGAGAACGATACCCGACATTGTTCCAAACCGATTCCGACACAGTTATGGGGACATAACTGCAATCTTAAGGGGGAGAGGATGTCATACCCTCTAATTTTTCGTGCATTTTTGTAAACTTTTGAACTACGTTATGGCTTGATCCCTTACCGGGTACGTAGGCAGCTTAGAAGTTTAATTCTAAGTTCAGTCACAACATAATAAAACAAACACAAGACCTTAGCACGAGACGAGAAAAGCCGAAACACAACTTCGAGGACGAAGTTGATTCTTAAGGAGGGTAGACTGTAATACCCGAGAATTTTCCAACATAAAATAAAACAATAATTAAATAAATAAATAATAAATAAAATAAATACTCTAATAAATAAACAAATTCAGCAAATAAAAGAAATAAATAAAGATAAGGAAATGAGAAATGAGACTTTCACTTGAAAAGGAATTAAAGAAATTTAATTCAATAAAAGGATGGATAAATGGTACACCAAAACCCGACACTAATGAACTCGAGTATTCGAGTCCAAAACATCCAATTAGACTCGAGCGGAAATTTAGACAGAAAGTATGAACCCGAAGATACCCCGGAAATCGGAATTCGGGAGCATAGAGGGATAGAAACCCGAAAGAGAGGCGGAAAAGCACGATGGATCGCACGACCCACCCGGACCGAAGTCCAGGCGAAGTCGGCGCGGTGGCCGCGCGGTGGAAGGGCTTCAGTGCGCCACGACCGCGCCACCCCACAGATTCGGGTGTTGCGTGAATCTCTCACCCGAACGCGGATTTTTCGACTTTCGGTTGAACATCTCTCGACTCCAGACCTCTAGGTCGGTTGTGGACGCCCTAGGAATTAAGAATTCTATAAATAAGCCCCTTGGGAGCCCCAAACAAGTTTACAAAACCCTAAAACATTCTATACGTTCGAAACCCTAAATCCGGAGTCGTCGGAGGCACGAAACCAAGACGAACGCTGTTGGACGAGTTTCTCTACAGATCTCCATAGTCGTGGTAAGTCTCGGTCCAATCTTTATTCAATAAACGATTCGAAAACGAATCCTAATCATCTCCTTTTTCTTTCTACACCCCCGTATCGAATCTAGATCGTAGAACCCGACGAACGGAGAGGAGAAACGGTGACCTGGAAGCCACGCCTCCGAATTGGACATTCCCGACGTTCATAGACACTGTAAGTTAACCTTACATGGTTTTGGGAGATTTTAAAACATTCGAAACCTAAAAGATTTGACAAGAATCATAAATCTGTCCACTTTTGTTTTTCTACCGACGCAACAGATTTGGTGAATTTTTCCGACCTTTAAAACGAACTCAAACGGAAAAACTTAAAACACGAAAACCGTTCCTAAGACTTAGACTAGCTACTGTAAAAATTTGAGAATTTTTGGAGTTGATTTAATATGTGAAAACCCGTTGAAACCGAACTGTTTGATTCTAGATCTTGAAATCTTGGACAGAACTTAGGAATGATCTTGATCACGTTTTTGACATAGGATCTAGGCTGTTTTAGATCTTTGGCCAAACATGAAAGTTGTAGATAAATGTCTTAAGATGATCCCTGTCAAATTTCACTAAGTTTGGAGTTGAATTGATATGTTAGAATTTGAAATCTTTAAACTGTGACATGTTAAACTCGGACAGATTTCTTGTTATGCGAAAATTGGCGATTTTGACCTACTTAGGGATCTCGGATTGAAAAAGTTAAAACACGAAAGTTGTAGATCTTGATGTTTCCGAGTCAGATATGAAATTTTGGAATTTTTGGAATTAAATCTGATTTTAGACGAATTTTGGAGTAAACTGTGATTTACCGAAACGAAATTTTGAAATCTTGTTGAAACATGGAATTAACCTTTAGGGTTGAAACGAATTGAGATATTATTTCTAAATTAATACATTGGAAGGCAGATTTTAAAAACTAAATCCCCTTACAAACTTGATAAATTAAAATTAGGGGTGAGTGCTCTGCAGGGTGCCCCCTAACGATTCACTTCGTTCCGTAATGGACGATGGTGACCCCGCGCGCTATACTTGAAATGTGATATTGCCAAAATGGCGAAACTTAGAGCCTACACTCTCGTGAATATCCGTATGGGTTTCCCGAGGCTCCGGAGTGGTACTGGGTATGGCTGATACGGCTGCGGCCGCCGGGCTACCGGCTAAACTTGTTGACATCGCGATCTTTATCGTGAAACTTTGAAATACCAAATCGGGAATGTAATGGGGATTCTAAATTAAATTAAACTTGATTAAATGATATTGTTGTCAAATTAAATTATTTAAATGCTTTATTTAAATTATGGCTATTATCTTGAACCATGTGATATGTGTTATTAAATAGAGCCTGAGATAGATTGTGCTATATGATATGGATTATATGAAATCAAATATTATGTTATTATCATGCTTTTGTTAAATTATTAAAGTTATGGCTTTTAAACCCTACGATCATGCATGTGTTAACTTACTCAGCAATTTTGCTGATCAAAACCATTTTTATTCCTTTCTTTACAGAATATGTGGAATGAGCCTGTATGAGCACGAATCATGCATGGGATTTTGGGAATTGTTATTTTGCTTTTAAATTTCGTACTTAGACTATATTATGAACGGGCCTGTTTAACCCGTGTTTTGGCCATGTCGGCCCTATTTAAATTTTCCGCTGCGATACTGTACTAAACTAAATATTTCCGCTGCGCTATGCTATTATTATTTTCTATTATATTGTATGGGCTATTTTGAATGCTTTAAATGTTTTAAACACTGCAATACCTAGCCTTGCATCTCTTTAGTAAGCTCGGAGAAACCGTGTCTTACTAGGGAGATGTGGCGGTGACATCCCGACCTGGGTTACCAAAAACCGGGGTGTTATAGACGTCGTGAAGGAGAACAGTCAAATAATCTTGATATAACTGCAAGCGAAGGAGAAATCTTGATGGGTATATTAGCAGGAGCAGGAAATGTTGTGATGAGTCAAGGGGGTCCGGAGGTGACATGTTTGCTGGAAGGAGGTGATGTAGATGCTGGGAATGTAAAAGACAAAACTGAAGAGAGAGTTGCCCCGGACACTGAAAATTTACCTGAAAATATACCGAAGGTAGTTTTATAAATTTTGTACTTCATAATATTTTTTGAAGGTAGTTTCTGACATTCTTTTTTCTTTTTTGCTTTTTCTGTGTTGTTTATTTTTATTGCAGAGATCTTTATTTCGATTCCGAATCCCTTTCAGTTTCGATTCCTTGAATGTATGTACAGTGACAAAATGTTTGCTATAGGGGTTACTGTAACAAATTGTTTTGATATATTTTTCTTGTGTGATTTTTAGTTAGCACATGATGGGGCAAAGAAAGATGTAGCACATGATGGGGCTGAGAAAGATGCAGCACATGATGTGGCTGAGAATGCAGAGGTACTGTAATAGTTTTCAGCGATGGTTTCTGTGTTTTTCAGTGATGATATTTACCACATTTCAGCGATTTGGATATGGTGATTAATATATTTTCTTGTGTGACTTTAGTTTTTAATAGTTTTTAGCTATATCAATTGTGATGTAACAAAATGTTTTGATATATTTTCCTTGTGTGATTTTTTAGTTAGCACATGATGGGGCTAAGAAAGATGTAGGACATGATGGGGCTGATAAAGATGCAGCACATGATGTGGCTGAGAATCCAGAGGTACTTTAATAGTTTTCAGCGATGGTTTCTGTGTTTTTCAGCGATTAAATATTCCACATTTCAGCGATTTGGATATGGTGATTGATATATTTTCTTGTGTGACTTTAGGTTTTAATAGTTTTTAGCTATATCAATTGTGATGTAAATAGAGGTATTTTCTCTAATTTACTCTAGTATGTGTATAGATGCATGGAAAAGATGTGCCAACCTTTTCTTTGGGCTTATCCGAGAATGAGAATGTTGTAACAGATGAGAATCCAGAGGTATGTCAATAGTTTTCAGCAATGATTTATATGTTTTTCAGCGATGACACTTTTCATATTTCAGCGATGATTGATATATCATCTGTAATTTTCAGGAACAAGCTAAGACAGTTGATAGAGCTAAGACAATTGAGAAATTGAAGGAGAAGTATATGCCTCCTAGAGTGATGATGATTGATCTCCAGCCTATTGAAAAATGCAACAAGTTTACATTCATGGAGATGACTTATACCCGATTTAAAGAATATCCAGAATTTCAGGCGTTATATACCTGTACTCCAGAAGAGTTGAATGTGGCTGTTTGGGCAATCATTACAAATATTCTAGGAAAGGTTGAAGCGAAGAACACGATTGTTTATGATGATAAAGAAATGAACTTGTCCAAGCTTGACATTGAAACACTGAGGGTTGATAGTGATATTGCGGATATTGTTATAAACTGTTACGCGAAAGTGATCAACCGTCGTGAATTCGAAAGAGCCAATGGGAAACCAATGCTGAAATATTGTTTTTCATCATTATTTGCTGTGAGTCTGATATATATATACATACATATATATATATTTAACTTCTTTTTGATGCATGATATGTTGTATCTTTTGAAACAGACATTTGCAGAGGCAGAGGTGGATGCAGATTTACCATTAAAAGATGGTGCAGAACTTGTTGATACATTCGTGAAAGATTTCAAGTTTTTTCCTGAAGAAATGATTGATGTGGTGTTGAATGCAGAGAGTGTAAGATACATTTTTGTTTTGATAATTTTGTTTATATTGTTGATCATTTTTAGATTCTAATTATATGTTTTCTCAATGTTCCAGTTCTTCTTCCCATATTGTCGACAAAACCATTGGGTTGCTTTTTCTGTTGATATGAGAAAGAGAAGAATTTTTTACTTCAACAGCAAGAATGCTGAAGGCGGGTGGACAGCTGATTATAATGTTTTGAATAGGATATGGTATAACTTGAGGATGCTGGGAAATACACTGATGAAATCTGAAAAATGGTTTGCATCATATCGTATGCTTTTCTCGCTGTTTGCAGAGCAGAAAGATGAGCACAGCTGCGGTGTTTTTGTCATGTCTTATATGGATTATTGGGAAGGATTAATTATGGATGACATGTTGGCAGAAATGAAGAACAAAAGGTATAATCTGGCAAAAAGAGCCAAGGTCTGCGCTGAAATATTGATGTCAGATGTCAATCAAAAGAAAGATTTTGTGCTAGGAGAAGTGAGTAGAGAGATGCAGTTGGTTGCCCAGCATAGTCAGTCATTTGAGGTAAAGAAACCAGCACCACCTAAGCCAAAAAAGGGTCGGAAAAAGAAACAATGATGAAATGAAGTGTTTTTGATGAATGAATGAACTGTTTTTTTTATGCGATGGATGACATCGCTTAAATGTAAATGTAATTTTTTCGTTGCTGAAATGTACATTGTTTCATCTCTTAAATGTCTATTGTTTAATCGGTTATATATATTGCACTTTTTGTGATCGCTTAAATGTACATCTCTTTATTCTTACATGGGCATTGTAAATTATGGAGTATTATTCTCTATTTGGCTGATTTGGAGCGATTCGGTCAGGTTGGGATAGCTGAAAAAGGAACTGATGTGGATCCTGAGGTTGGGATAGCTGAAAAAGGAACTGATGTGGATCCTGAACATGCTGAGCACATCAGACTTCTAAGGGAAAAAGTGCTACATGAGATAACGCGTAAGAACTGGCCAGTGCTGAGAAAGAATGCAAGACAGTACAGATTGATGAACAAGGCTGAGGCAGAGGAGTATCTGAAATATGATCTGGCACAAGATATGTCTTATTTAAAAGAAGCCCTGGAAAGAGACATGGTGTCCGCCATGATGGAGCGTTACAGAACTTCTTATCTCGAACTCCTCATGGAAATGGATCAGAAGGCCCTGGATTATTGTAACATAGGAAATAAAAAGAAGATCATGCATTATGATTACAAATTCAGAAGTCTAATCTGCAAATGTATAAAAGGAGCATGGGAACTGATGCTGGTGAGGATCACCAATCCACAATTTGTGAGAGATTACTTGAGGTTTGTACATAAACAGTTTGGCCAAAAGTAGAAGAAAACAGTTTGTGAAAACGTTTGTAGATGTGATTATCAATTTTTCAGCGATGGGTATTAAGCATTTTAAGCGATGGTTATATATTCTTTTCAGCGATGTATATGTATTCTTTTCAGCGATGTGTATATAGCATTTTTCAGCGATTTGTATATGAGCATTTTATGCGATTTTATGTATGTGTTGTGATATGTTTCTCTTTTTATGAGTTTTCTGAAATTTCATATTTATACATTCATTTAAGTGAGTTCTGAGTTATGTTTGTACATGTGATTATCAGCGATGTCAAGAGCAATTTTTCAGCAATGTGTATTTGGTATTTTAAGCGATGGTTTTATATGTTTTTCAGCGACAGAGAGCAAGCATTTTAAGCGATGGTGATAGATCATCGTTTTTGATTTTGTATGTATGTTTCTGAGTTCTGAGTTATGTTGAGCGATGGACATCAAGCATTTTGTGATATGTTTTCTCTTTTTCTGAGTTTTCTGAAAATTTCATATTTATACATTCATTTAAGCGACAAAATGTTTGTACATGTGAATATAGCATTTTAAGCGATGGTTTCATATTGTTTTCAGCGATGGTTGTTTAGTATTTTAAGCGATGGGTCTATGTTGTTTTCAGCGATGGAAGGAAATATATTTCATTTTTATGGAGTGGCCTAAATGAAATGGGCCTAAATAAAATTAAATGGGCCTCGGAAAATTTTTTAAACTGTGAGCCTTATAAAAGGAATCACATTCATTTCTCGAATCTTCATTTCTAAACCGTTTCTCAAAACCCTAATTTCTCAAAAATGTCGTCCAAAAGAAGATGCACGGAAGAGAGTTCCAGTCGCACATCCGACTTGTTGACACAATGCTGGGAGATGTTCGGGAATTATCTGAAGGATACACATCCGACGTGTGACAATGCGCGCGGACTGAATGATTTAATAGAGAAAATGTTAAACGCTGGGTATGTGCCGACGAAGCATCGGGATATTCTTATTGAAACACAGGTATTTCTTATTGAAATTACAACTGAGTATGCTTAGGAACCTTTTGATTAATGGTTTAAATTGTTTTATGGTTTTAATGTTTATAATGGTTTTTGGTTGGAATTGTTTTGAACTGATTTATGGTTTTTAATGCTTTTTTGAACTGATTATAGTTGTTCTAGGGTTACGAATTGTTTCAGTGTTTATGTTTGAACTGTTTGAACTGATTATGGTTGTTCTAGGGTTATGAGTTGTTTAAGTGTTTTATGGTTGTTTTAGTTATTAATTGTTTTTTACTGATTATTGTTGTTTTAATGATTTGTTTTGAACTGATTATGGTTGTTTTTTAGTGATATGAATTGTTTTTGTACCGATTATGGTTGTTTTAGTGATTTGTTTTGAACTGATTATGTTTGTTTTTGTACTGATTATGGTTGTTTCAAAAAATTGTTTCAGTGCTACGAATTGCTTTGTATCTTATATTTACATCTTATATGTTAATAAGCTATCTTTCTTATATGTTGAAACACATGAATTTCTGTTGAAAATTATAACTGAGTATCCTGATATTGAGGCTGCTGAAAGATCTTATAACATCATGTATCCCCACTTCGAAGCTCTGGAAATTCATATTGGTGTCCTCCAAAATGAAGGCACATCTAATGGTGGTGATGTGAACAGACGTTCATTTGATCCCACACCGCTGCGTGAAATGTCAAAGCATTATCGCAGCGTTAAAATCTCATTTGCAAAGACTCCAGGGCAGTTGATTGAACGGAAAAAGGCTTTTATAAATATGTGGGAAGATCTGCTTCATAGGCTTAGGGCGATGCATCAAGCCATCTTTGAGCCTTCTCAGGAGTCTCCTCCCCCTGGCAATGTTTAATATGTTTCGAATGGTTTTTTTAAAACTGATTTGGTGATGTGTTTATAACTTTGAATTGTGGTTTTGTGACTTGTTTTACTGACAATGGTTTTTGTGATGTTTTGAGACTTTGAATGGTTGTGTTGAATGTTTCGAACTGATTGAATGGTTTCATGACTTGAATGGTTTTAGTGTTGAATGTTATTGAATGAAATTTTTTGCTTGGAATGAAATGTTATTGAATGAAATGATTTATGAATTGTTTCAGTGATAATGGTTTATGATGTATCGCTGAAAAGTATAGAGTGACCTCGCTTAAAGGAATAGATTTTCATCGCTGAAAAGTTATAACATATCTGCAAAGTGTATTAGTATCTTGAAGAATACAGTTGTACTTCATCGAGAGTGTAGCATTATTTTCAAGTCATCGCTGAAAATAATGCTACACTCTCGCCGAAATGAACCACATTCCATCGCTGAAAAGAATGACGTTGTATCGCTGAAAATAATGATACAAATTAATATATTTTGTGTCAGTAATATGTTTTAATTAGGAATTAATAATTTCGTTAAAAATAAAAACATATGATGTATCGCTGAAAAGTACATCGTGAACTCGCTTAAATAGTTTGTTATTCATCGCTGAAAAGACTACGTATTCATCGCTGAAAAGATATAACATCTCTTCAAAGTGTATTAGTATTTTCACAAGTCATCGCTGAAAATAATGGCACACTCTCGCTGAAATGAACCACATTCTATCGCTGAAAAGAATAACTATGTATCGCTGAAAATAATGATACAAATTAATATAATTTGTGTCAGTAATATGTTGTAATTAGGAATTAATGATTTCGTTAAAAATAAAAACATATGATATATCGTTGAAAAGTACATAATGACGCACTCTCGCTGAAATGAAGGTATTTCCATCGCTGAAAAGAATAATGTTGTATCGCTGAAAATAATGATAC
The DNA here is from genome assembly GCA_030278955.1 of Hygrophila difformis. NCBI lineage: Eukaryota > Viridiplantae > Streptophyta > Magnoliopsida > Lamiales > Acanthaceae > Hygrophila > Hygrophila difformis. Next base: position 51,423,911 of record JAOANR010000007.1, read on the forward strand.
AAATTAATATAATTTGTGTCAGTAATATGTTGTAATTAGGAATTAATAATTTCGTTAAAAATAAAAACATATGATGCATCCTGCATTCTGCATCGCTGAAAAGATATAATATCTCTGCAAAGTGTATTAGTTGCACATCTCGGGGAAAGGAATTTTGAAGTCATCGCTGAAAATAATGTGGCATTCTCGCTGAAATGAATAACATTCCCTCGCTGAAAAGAATTAAGTTGTATCGCTGAAAATAATGGTACACTCTCGATGAAATGAAGCATAGTGATGTATCGCTGAAAAGAATAATGTTTTAATTAGGAATTAATAATTTCGTTAAAAATAAAAACATATGATGTATCGCTGAAAAGAAAATAATTTGTGTAACATGTTTTAGTGATTTTTAGTGATTTTTTCTGTTGTAAGATATTTTAGGATACAAATCCGTTTAAGATATGCAGTAAATCCGTTAAAGATACGTACTAATCCGTTAATTTCGTAATTAATAAAACCGTTCCATATTTTAATTGGACAACTTTACCCTTTTGCATTTATAACCCTTGGATTTTAATTGGACGATCAAAATTTTCACCTTGATGTGCTGCGAATTTGTTCAATCGCACCATAACCGGACCCATTTATGTGAGCTACAAGGACTATATTGAAAAAATATACTCGCATAAATGTCTAAAACGTCAACTATTGTGTGGGATGATTTCTTTTATTTCTAAAAGAGACAGATATTATGCAATTAAGTAATACTATTGTGGGAGTATGTATTATTAACGGAGGCACATCACTTTTAGAGAAAACAAGGTTTTGAGGTAAACAACAACTCCTCAAGTGAAAGGGTAGGATAGAAGCATAAATTTTCATTTTATATTAATAATTAGTTTGTATCCTTATTACTAATTTTTGTTAATCTATATTGGAGAATCTATGTACTAACTTGGTTGGAAGTGTATGTTTGAACATCATTATAAATTAATGGTCTACTAAAATTATTTTACTTTTAGTAATGTATATTAGCGATATTAATATTTAGTAAATGCATCGCAAGTAATATTTTTCAAAAAGCAAATGGTAGTTGTTTTATATTATGTTACAAATACTAAGACTCATTTCCATTGAGTTTGAGCTTATATCGAGAATGGGTATGGATGGAAATAGGCTAGGATACGCTAATCCGAGATTTGATTTGAACGTGTAAGTCCGGCCACACTTTAAACCTTTTACAAGCCTAATTAAGTCTATTTCAAAATCATGTTAAATTTTCTTTTTTTATACATTACATATTTGAAAAAAGCTTATAAATATTTTAATTTTAAAGCTTAGTATTGAAAGAAAATCAGTGTATTGATTATGTGCATTGCTTTGCTAATCAGTTGAAAGAGTTTATGCAATGAAGATTGTCAAATTTGAATTGTAAAATCGTATTGGTGATGAAAGTTAAATGGTTCACAATTATTTTATGTTGAAAAAAATACTAAGGGATGTAGATGTAGATTAAGTTATGAATCTTTTCGTCAAAGAAATGTCACGGCCAATGTAATTTTTTTTCTTCCCAAGTTCGCACACCATGACTTAAAATCCAAGAATCACCACTGCCTATATGTTATGCCTAATAGGGAGGCTCTTAAATGGTTGTTGAGATACTTGAAATACTTGTAGGGTCTTGGTTTAGCCTTTCAGTACTAAGTGTGAAAGCTATATTGATTCCAAATTTGTGAATGATAGGCAGTGGCGGATCCAGGATTTTTGATTTAATTGATCAAATTATTACAATAATCTATATCTATATATATATATTAAAGCATTAGTGAACAACTCATCCTACATTTAATATGGTGTCTCCATTTCAAATTTCTAATTTTTATAAATTTTTGCATTTTTAAATTTATCAATTTTAAATTTTCACATTTATTTATTTATTTATTATAGATTTTCAGTTTTTGAAATATATGGAATTCGTACAATATTCACTTTTAAAAAGATTTGAAAAATTTGAAATTTGAAATTTTGCATATCTTATTTTATCTATAATATTTTTCATTTTTTATTTTACTAATTTTAGATTTTCGCATTGATTTATTTATTCATTATAGATTTTAGTTTATCGTGTATAAAATCTATTATTTACTTATAATTCTCACTCAATCGTCCTATCATGTCACTATATATTCACTTTTAAAAAGATTTGAAAGATAAAATTTGAAATTTTGCATTTTTTTTTATCTATGTTGAATTTTATTTATTTGCATTTTTTTATTTTATCTATTTTAGATTTTATTATTTTGCATTTTTTATTTTATTATTTTAAATTTTATTTGTAACGCCCCGAAAATTCAAACTTGATTTTCGCAAGCATTACCGCCGTACTAACTATCCTAAACTAGTGGCCAGCTAATTTAAAACAGCTAGTACAAGGCTGAGCAACCTAAAGTGATCATCTGATTAATCCATTTACATGCGGAATCTAAAATAAAAATAAAACACATAGGCACGAAGATAATCCATAATAACAACTAAATAACACCATTCCTGTCAGAGTATCAGGCTACAAGCCTCTCACATAATCTGGCATCCTGCCAATATAACAGAAACAAAGCTACCAGTCCAAAGCAGTAGACACATAAGGCCACAGGCCGACAGAATGTAAATCCTAGGCTCACAGGCCTCAACTAGTCAACAAAGTATCAAGTAATAGCAATCAATAGAGTACCACATAAATAAACATAATAAAAAGAACATAATAATCCTATCTATATGATCTCTCATCCCCATTCCCCAGTCATGCTCCAGCGCCTCCAGCAGGATCTATAAAACAGACAAAATCAAAGGGAGTCAGTACAACGTACTGAGCAAGGCTACGTGCCGGGGAGTAAGGGATAAACACAGCAACAAGAGTAAATAATAATAATAATAATAATAATAATAATAATAATAATAATAATAATAATAATAATAGTAATAATAATAATAATAATAATAATAATAATAATGATTAAAAGCATGAATAACATGACAGAATATAAATAAAGTCATTAATCATCACACCGTCCCATACCGGTGCTTCAACCACAAGCATACAATTTATGCACGTGATGCATGGCCTAACATACACCTATCTATCCTATATGCACATGCAAATGAATATGCCTAGCCGGCACCTAAAAACCCGGGCGGTATGAACCCACGGGTGAGGATATCATCAACTCCAACCCGTTACAGGGTAACATACACCATCCCCGCAGGGACCACAGGCATCACAGCCCAAGTCATACACCCCGAGGGGCTAACAGGCATCACAGCCAATAATCACACCCCGAAGGGCCATCGGGACTCAACAATACCGATGAAGGCTGCCCGATCAAGAATACACATCATCATCACCCTCATCGGGTTGTAACTCCGTCAATTCCAATGCAATGACATATGACAATAACATGATGATTAAGCACCGATTCAGAGTTAAACGTACGGTGATATACACTTCCAAATGAGAATTCACCCTCCGTCACAATTGGTATAAATATTACAATATTCAAGTTCTCTCCATATGTACTGCCAACACACCTCTCACAGAGTATTGCAACCCAATATTTAATCTAGCAGAATATAGTGCAGTATATAATATATATATATATATATATACAGCCGTAATCTTAATTATAGAAGAACAACCAGTAATTTCCCAATACGGATTTGGAGTGAGTAAATAATTTAAGTTCTTCAGTAACTTCATATCATAATACATATACACGGCACCCAGATGAAGGCTTTGTTTAAAAAAATAGAAATGTGATTAACTAATATTAGTATAGAAATAATTAATATATAATTAGCTTAATCATTAAGTAAATGGGAATCAAATGGAGCCGCACCATTTGACTTGAAATGTGAATTCAAAAGACTTTTACCACATTGGACTAGTTGGGTGCAGACACTCATTCTCGGCTTCATACACTATACACAATCGAATCATATATATTATGGGGAGGTGGTAACAGGGAGATATAGAGGCCACCAGAAGCATTTCTAAAATATGCCAGGGACACAGGTGACGGGTTTGAATTTCCATTATACTACCGAAGGCCAACCTCCAGAAAAGAAAATCAAACTCATGTAAAACTAAATTCCAAGCATTCACCGAAATTCAATACCCATATAACTCTTGCCGGTAAATCACCCCCCAATACTCCCCAAACACGTAATTTAAGCATACAAATCCCTTGCCTCGATGTTAGGAGCGATCAACAACACCTCCGGATGTCCAATTCGATCAATCGATCAAACTCACAAAACCCCAAATCCTACCATTTCAAAACATCTTCAAATCACCACCAAGACAAACGAAATAAAAATCACTACGAAGAAGACGACAAAGAGAAACACTTACCAACAACCGATTAATCAATCAGCCAAGAAACGCGATAGTTTGAGCGAGCCAAAGATTACTCCAAAACCCTGCTCTCTCTCGATCGGCCTCCTCTCGGTCTCTCTCTTTGCCGTTTCTTCTTTCTTTTGTCCAAATTACAAAATAACCCCATTTTAATCCCAATGGTTGAATAATTGCAAAAATGCCCCATCACTCTCAATTGACACAAAAGGGACCCCATCCGGACTTGAGTGCAATAAAACCCATCACAAAATAATTTAAACAGTCCAATTTAAATAAATCGGGTCATTACATTCCTCCCCCCTTACGATCATTTCGTCCTCGAAATGCATGTTCAAGATCAATAAGTAAGGAAGAGATGTTACCTCATTGCGAAGGAGTCAAGTCCAAGTTTGGATAATTCAGCTTCATATGCTCCTCGGTTTCGCATGTAGCATCTTCAGCTCCGTGTCTAGACCTTAACCATCAGAATGGTCTTGTGCCTCAGAACCTTTCTTTTGAATCAATCACCCTAACTGGATACTCCTCATACTCAAGACTTGCATCCAACTCAATCTCATCCGGCTGGACAATCCTAGATGGGTCAGAAACGAACTTCTGGAGTTGAGAAACATGAAAAACATCATGAGCTCGACTCACTTCAGCTGGTAAAGCCAACCTATAAGCCACTTTACCAATCCTCTCCACAATCTCATAGGGTCCAATGTATCTCGGGCTCAACTTGCCTTTCTTGCCAAACCGGTGTACCCCTTTCATAGGCGATACCCGCAGTAACACCTTATCACACACCTCAAACTCTACATCTCGACGAGCTAAGTCAGCATAGCTCTTCTGTCTGTCCTGAGCCTCTTTCATACGGTCCCTAATGATCCTCACCAGTTCAATTGTCTGCTCAATCATTTCAGGACCCACATTCACCTTATCTGTTGGATCATTCCAACATAAGGGACTCCTGCACTTCCTCCCATACAATGCCTCGAATGGAGCCATACCGATACTCGCATGATAACTGTTATTGTAACTGAACTCTACCAAACTGAGGTGATTCTCCCAACTACCCTGAAAGTCCAGTGCACAAGCTCGCAACATATCCTCTAAAGTCCTAATGGTCCTCTCTGTCTGACCATCTGACTGAGGATGCCATGCAGTACTCATGCTAATCTGCGTGCCAAACGTTGCCTGCACATCCTTCCAAAACTTGGACAGAAATCTGGAATCCCGATCAGACACAATCTCCTGGGAATCCCAAACCTTTTAACAACATGCTGAATATAAGCCTGGGTAAGCTGGCTCATACTCCACGTCAACCTCATAGGTATGAACACTGCACTCTTTGTCAATCGATCTACCACTACCCAGATAGTGTCCATCTTCCTCACCGTCTGAGGCAATCCTGTCACGAAATTCATGGAAATGGATTCCCACTTCCATTCAGGTACTGCTAAAGGTTGTAGTAAACCCATCGGCCTCATGCGCTCAACCTTGACTCGCTGACATGTGGCACACTTAGCCACATATTCAACTATCTCCCTCTTCATGTTGACTAGCAAATATCTCATCAATCAAAGAAGATGCAGTAACTAGCATGTTTAAGGTGTGCTGAACAGAGCCAACAGGAACTACATGAACCTCAAGTCTGAGTACTCTCTGCGCCATTCAGGCATCACTCCCAAGCATGCTACTGAATGATGCTCTTTCCTGCTCAATGCATCTGCTACCCTGTTGGCCTTCCCCTCAATGTACTGAATGTCTGTGTCATAGTCCTGCAATAACTCCATCCACCTCCTTTGCCTGCCACTCATGTGGTCTGAGGTGTACAGACACTTCAAATTCTTATGATCTGAATAAATTCTACACTTTGCTCCATACAAGTAGTGTCTCCAGATCTTCAGAGCATGCACCACCGCCGCCATCTCCAGGTCATGAGTTGGGTAGTTTTGCTCATGTGGCTTAAGCTGTCGAGATGCATAAGCAATCACATTACCCTTTTGCATCAATACACAACCTAAACCCTTAAGTGATGCATCCGTGTAGACTTCGTACTCGCCTGAATCATCAGGTAGTACCAAAACAGGTGCCTCTGTCACTTTCTTCTTCAGCAACTCGAATGCTTGCTCACAAGCATCATCCTATCTGAATCTGACATCTTTCCTCAATAGTCTAGTCAGAGGTCTAGCAATGCTCGAGAACCCCTCAATGAATCTGCGGTAGTAGCCAACGAGACCCAAGAAACTCCGGATCTCTCCCACATTCTTCGGGGCCTGCCACTTTAGTACCGCTTCCACCTTAGCAGGATCAACTGCAATGCCCTCACACGAAACAATGTGTCCCAGAAACGACACCTTCTACAACCAGAACTCACACTTAGAGAGTTTCGCATATAGCTAATGCTCTCGCAATGTGTTCAATACTGTCCTCAAGTGGCCAGCATGTGCCTCACGAGTCGGCGAGTAGACCAGAATATCGTCTATGAACACAACCACGCACACATCCAGCAGGGGACGGAATACCCTATGCATAAGATCCATGAAGATCGCTGGTGCATTAGTCAAACCGAAAGGCATGACCCTGAATTCAAAGTGTCCATAACGAGTTTTGAATGATGTCTTAGGCCTATCAGCCTCTGCCACCCTTATCTGATAGTAGCCCGATCTCAAATCAATCTTACTGAATACACTGGCCCATCTCAACTGATCAAACATATCCTCATTCCGAGGTAGGGGTACTTATTCTTCACTGTGATTCGGTTCAACCCCCTGTAATCGATGCACATCCTCATCGACCCATCATTCTTCCTAACAAACCAAAACAGGAGCTCCCCAAGGCAAGCTACTCGGCTGAATATACCCCTCACCAGTAAGCTCAGTCAACTGATCTTTCAACTCCTTCTGTTCAGCAGGAGCCATACGGTAAGGAGCCTTAGAAATAGGAGCTGCATCAGGCATCAGCTCGATGGTAAAATCAATCTCCCCAGCAGGTGGGAGGCCAGGAATTTCATCGGGAAACACGTCCCCGAACTCAGAGACAACAGAGACACTCGAAGCAGCATGAACCTCTACACGAGGGTCCCTCATTTGCCACAGGGGAAGAGAACAAACCCTGCGCATCAAATCACACAACGCAACAACAGAAACCACACCAGTAACGAGTGGAATCAAAGAACGTCGGTAAGAAACACACTTACCCAAAGAATCCTGAAAGGATATTCGTGGAACAACACAATCAAACACAGCATGATGGCAAACAACCAATCCATGCCCAATAGTAAGTCAAAATCAGTCTGGCCAAAGACCACCAGGTCAGTCCTGAATTCACGACTCTCGATGCTTAACACTATCTTGCATTGTAAGATCACTTCGATTACTATCACCCGAAGGTAAAGAAACTAGCATCTGGTAGGGCACCAAGGGTCCTACTTCGTGCCCTCGCACAAATTGCAAAGCCACTAAAGAACATGAGGCTTTTGAATCACGCACATTAATAAGGCAGAAGGATTTATAACAGTAGTAGCAACTACTTCATGCTTACGAATGAAATTCAGAGTCTCAATGAACACGAGACTCCAGAGTCAGAAAACAATAACCACAACACGAAATGCGGCATGAATAATTGCATAACAGAGAAATGAGTTTATCTCCCAACGAGAGAGTCAATGGGAAACACCCACGATACCAGCTTTACACACGCACCAAAACGTTATCAAAAGACATAACGTTTCCAACACATAAAGACGACACGCTTGGAAAGCCTTCCTAAGTCGGCCACTCATCACAACCGAAGTAGGTTTCTCACGTCATCGATCCCGACACGCAGGACAGTCACCCTGTCTCGTCTCACGCGACAGACATTCAACGCTTTGACGAACAAATCTCGTGTCCGATCGACTGACCCAGTATCACCTTTGCCCCGATATATTGTTATTCATCCAAACCCAACTATAACATCTCCGGCATAGTCTTCGCAGACACCGAACTGCAAATATCTAACTCACCCCAGTTGGTTACCGCACTAGGGAGACTTACTGACTCCATCTCGATCTTTAGGGTACTTCGCACCCGTTTGAATACTATCCACCACAATTATCCCGCCTGGATTGCCATTCGAAAAGCCCAGGGCTCCCACGAGGCTGTTCCAAACTCTTGAGTCGATTTCGAGTACAACATCAACAAACCATGTTAGCAGAAATCACCAACATCCACAATATAGTAACCGAGAGTAGAAATAATGAATATAATAAAGAACAGAATATAACAAATAAATAACTGTATTCACAGTCCTCAATGACTGTAAAATCACAAGGATCCTGACTGGAGTACCATTGTCCTTCCACAGTTCCCCAACTGTGGCTCAACACTGGTGTGTGCAAAAACTCAACAAGAATAAAAATAATAATGCAATCTACATTACATGTATCCCCCACACATCTCACCGCCTATGTCTACACAAATTTTAATACAATCAAAGAGCACACAGGCTCTGATACCACTCTGTAACGCCCCGAAAATTCAAACTTGATTTTCGCAAGCATTACCGCCGTACTAACTATCCTAAACTAGTGGCCAGCTAATTTAAAACAGCTAGTACAAGGCTGAGCAACCTAAAGTGATCATCTGATTAATCCATTTACATGCGGAATCTAAAATAAAAATAAAACACATAGGCACGAAGATAATCCATAATAACAACTAAATAACACCATTCCTGTCAGAGTATCAGGCTACAAGCCTCTCACATAATCTGGCATCCTGCCAATATAACAGAAACAAAGCTACCAGTCCAAAGCAGTAGACACATAAGGCCACAGGCCGACAGAATGTAAATCCTAGGCTCACAGGCCTCAACTAGTCAACAAAGTATCAAGTAATAGCAATCAATAGAGTACCACATAAATAAACATAATAAAAAGAACATAATAATCCTATCTATATGATCTCTCATCCCCATTCCCCAGTCATGCTCCAGCGCCTCCAGCAGGATCTATAAAACAGACAAAATCAAAGGGAGTCAGTACAACGTACTGAGCAAGGCTACGTGCCGGGGAGTAAGGGATAAACACAGCAACAAGAGTAAATAATAATAATAATAATAATAATAATAATAATAATAATAATAATAATAATAATAATAATAGTAATAATAATAATAATAATAATAATAATAATAATGATTAAAAGCATGAATAACATGACAGAATATAAATAAAGTCATTAATCATCACACCGTCCCATACCGGTGCTTCAACCACAAGCATACAATTTATGCACGTGATGCATGGCCTAACATACACCTATCTATCCTATATGCACATGCAAATGAATATGCCTAGCCGGCACCTAAAAACCCGGGCGGTATGAACCCACGGGTGAGGATATCATCAACTCCAACCCGTTACAGGGTAACATACACCATCCCCGCAGGGACCACAGGCATCACAGCCCAAGTCATACACCCCGAGGGGCTAACAGGCATCACAGCCAATAATCACACCCCGAAGGGCCATCGGGACTCAACAATACCGATGAAGGCTGCCCGATCAAGAATACACATCATCATCACCCTCATCGGGTTGTAACTCCGTCAATTCCAATGCAATGACATATGACAATAACATGATGATTAAGCACCGATTCAGAGTTAAACGTACGGTGATATACACTTCCAAATGAGAATTCACCCTCCGTCACAATTGGTATAAATATTACAATATTCAAGTTCTCTCCATATGTACTGCCAACACACCTCTCACAGAGTATTGCAACCCAATATTTAATCTAGCAGAATATAGTGCAGTATATAATATATATATATATATATACAGCCGTAATCTTAATTATAGAAGAACAACCAGTAATTTCCCAATACGGATTTGGAGTGAGTAAATAATTTAAGTTCTTCAGTAACTTCATATCATAATACATATACACGGCACCCAGATGAAGGCTTTGTTTAAAAAAATAGAAATGTGATTAACTAATATTAGTATAGAAATAATTAATATATAATTAGCTTAATCATTAAGTAAATGGGAATCAAATGGAGCCGCACCATTTGACTTGAAATGTGAATTCAAAAGACTTTTACCACATTGGACTAGTTGGGTGCAGACACTCATTCTCGGCTTCATACACTATACACAATCGAATCATATATATTATGGGGAGGTGGTAACAGGGAGATATAGAGGCCACCAGAAGCATTTCTAAAATATGCCAGGGACACAGGTGACGGGTTTGAATTTCCATTATACTACCGAAGGCCAACCTCCAGAAAAGAAAATCAAACTCATGTAAAACTAAATTCCAAGCATTCACCGAAATTCAATACCCATATAACTCTTGCCGGTAAATCACCCCCCAATACTCCCCAAACACGTAATTTAAGCATACAAATCCCTTGCCTCGATGTTAGGAGCGATCAACAACACCTCCGGATGTCCAATTCGATCAATCGATCAAACTCACAAAACCCCAAATCCTACCATTTCAAAACATCTTCAAATCACCACCAAGACAAACGAAATAAAAATCACTACGAAGAAGACGACAAAGAGAAACACTTACCAACAACCGATTAATCAATCAGCCAAGAAACGCGATAGTTTGAGCGAGCCAAAGATTACTCCAAAACCCTGCTCTCTCTCGATCGGCCTCCTCTCGGTCTCTCTCTTTGCCGTTTCTTCTTTCTTTTGTCCAAATTACAAAATAACCCCATTTTAATCCCAATGGTTGAATAATTGCAAAAATGCCCCATCACTCTCAATTGACACAAAAGGGACCCCATCCGGACTTGAGTGCAATAAAACCCATCACAAAATAATTTAAACAGTCCAATTTAAATAAATCGGGTCATTACATTATTGCAGCATTTAGAATTTATTTATAGACCATAGGATTATGACGAGCTTTTGCACTGGTAACTAAGAATTATGTTGCATTTATGTTTCAATATGGTGAACATATTGTAATGCCGATAATTTTGTGTAGGTTTGGTCTCAACTTTGGCTATATTTTTTGTATGGTGAATGATGTAATCAAAATGTACATTGCACGTCAAAAATTATACATTGCACGTCAAATTTATTTATTCATGTCAAAGATATGTTAATGTGTATATGGAAATCCCAATTTTTAGTTTTTAAAAGATACTTCTATTTAATTTTCCAATTTATATGGAGTTTCCACAATTTTCTTTTTTTAAAAAAATAAAATGGAATTTCAAATTTAAATGGAATTTGCAGTGTATATATGGAATTTATATTATTAAAAAATTTTCTTTTTGAGGAAACAGTTTCATTTATATTATTAAAAGATACATTAATGAATATATAAAAATATTTGTATATATTAATTAATGTACTAGATTTTTTCGTCCGCTGCGCACAGACGTGTCGGAATTACATGGGGGCTTGGGGACCGTCCCCCTGAGTTCGAAATTTGCTTATTAACTTTTACATAGTTACGTTATTTTAGATATATTATATAATTCCGCCCCCTCAAACTCAAACCTTAGCATTAATATTTTATACAGTCGTGTAAATTTAATTATATTAGAATCAATTTTCAATAATTTACGGGGAAGAAGAGGAAAAAGAATACAAAATGTTTCTTTGTTAGTGAGCTTTTTTAACACAGGGTTATATATTCTTTAAAGAAACATGCTGAGATAGAGTTAGACGAAGAGTGTGACATCATTAGCAATCCAAAATACACAAAAATCAATTGATAGTTATTCTATGAAAATTAAAGATGAAATAAAGTAAAGTTATTTAGTTGCATCCTCGCCCCCTGCCTCAGACACTTTGCGTCTGCCACAACGCATGGGTGATAAAATTATATGCGCACTGGTGTATAACTTATACTTCCTTTGTTTTCAAATAAATGTACCCATCCTGCATTTCACGCAGTCCAAGAAACATTTTTAAATATTTATAACTCAAATTGTGTATAAGTAAAAATTATAAAAATTTGATATTTTAAAACTATGTGATTAGACGAATCTAACAAGATCTCACATGACTATGTTTTTTCTTATATAACTATGTCTAAAAAATTAGTTAAAGTTATCCAATGAGTAGTTACTACTATGCAAATGGTTCATTTATATGAGAACGGAGGTAGTATGAGTTTGTGAAATGAGAATATAACTTTTTTTTGGATTACATGAGGTTAGGGTTGAGAATAGGCCATTCTACCCGACATGAGCCTATGGCCTAGTCTATCTAAGACCATGTCATGCCAATTTTTTTGATAAATAGGCTAAGCTTAGGCTTTTTTGAAAGCCTATTTAGCTAAATAGGTCCGGACCAAACTTTATTAAAAAAAAAACCTATTAGGTCTACCAGGTCGGAATAGTTATCATTGTTTTTTTAGGTGAATACCAGGGTTTCCCAGGCCTCATTGGACCCAAGACTAATCCCTTAAGAATTGGATGGACATAGTTATCATTATTATTAGTATGTTTATGTTTATTGCATATAAATATGTGGTATCATTGTTGTTATTTTATGTGAAAATGATTATTAATTTGAATTTTATATAGGTTTTTAAAATATTTATAAGTCTTTTTCCCGTATATAAATAGTCATGGATGAATACTTACCCAAGTGCACAAATTTATGTCTTCCAACCTTATGATTACATCCGGACTATATAAAATAATTTAAACTTAATTTTAAAATAGGCCTAATCAGACTTTAAAAGGCTTACAACCTGGCCTATTTAATTTTAATAGGTCATGCTTAGGCTTATAAGATAGGCCATCGGACATTAATAAATCGACATAGGCCTAGGCCATTCAAACTTAACCCTAGCATGGCCTATAGCCTATTTCTACCCCTACATGAGTTTTAAAGTCTTTTGTTTAAATGGTGATAGGAATGCATGTAAAAAAAATTAAAAAAGAGAAAATGATATAAGAAAATTCAAACCCCCAATCAGGTGGACCAAATATAAAATAGATTGCTTTTACCATTGAAAAACTAAATATATATATATATAGTTTCGCTATTATATCTAACATAATAAGAACAATAGAAAAAAAAAATTAACTATTAGAAATTCACCAACATCAGTTGACTTGAGTGGATTGGGGTTCTAGTTGCTTAAACAAGGTTTCGGGTTCAAGTCTTGTATATGCCAAAAATTGCTTAGGGAGAGGTGCTGTTAATTGCTCATACAGATCCTCGAGGGATTAGTTTTGGGTCCAATGTGGCATGGGATACCTGATTACTCACCAAAAAAATTCGAATAAATTATATGTTTGCATTATTAAGGTTCTAAAAATATCATTTTACTCCACAATATGTTGTCCACTTTGACAATTATCCTTAAAACTTTCAAAGAATACTATGTATATATACCACTTTTTTGTTCTCTTATCATTTTTTTAAGTGGAAAAAAAATTCCAAAAGTTATACCCCAATTAAAAAAATTCTAAAATTAGTACTTAAACTATTTTTTTCGCAAAAAACATACCCCAACTTTATAATATTAGAAAAAAAACAATCAATTTCCACATTTACCTTGGAAATATCATTTTAATACTAATCAATTTTTCAAAGTTTTTATTTGGCCCTATTTTTTAGAAAAAATATGTATTTATTCTGCATTATATAATATTGTGTAACCCCATAAATTTACATTTAATATTAAATATATATACTTTTTTGATAAATTGACTGATTATTACTAATTAAATTTTTTATCTTATTGATTTCTATTAATAGTTTAGGTTCAAATTTTAATTTTAATAGAATTATAATAAAATTTCATTTAATAATATTATATATAAAGTTTACAATTTATAATTTTAATTATATAAAATATAAAATATAATTATGTAATTTAATTCTTTTTTTCAATTTATATCTTTTTAAAATACATAGAAAGGTTTTTTCAAGATCTTTTATCTTAATATATAGATTTATTCACTAAATATAGATGAAATCTTATAAAGATATTTTTGGAGAATATTTAAAATAGATTAAATTAATTCAAGATTATTTTATAGATGCCACATGTGTAATACCCGAGAATTTTGTAACATAAATAAATAAATAAATACAATATATAATTAAAATAAATAATTTAAAGATAAAATGAGAAATGGAATTTAATTCCATAAGATGAAATGAGAAATGAAATTTAATTCAAGATGGAATTAAATATCCAAGAACCCGTGAAGTCGAAAATAATTTAATTAAATACATTATTGCACGGGAACCAAATATAGATGGACTTAATATTTCAAACTCGAAATTAATTTGAGATCCCAAATAAATTTAAAATAGGATTTAAAGTCCAAGAGATAGCCCAAGGAGTAAGCCCAAGAAAATAGAAGAAGAAAAAATCCAAAGAGAAGACAAAGGCCCAAAAGAAAGGAGGAAGAGGAAAGGCCCAAAGGATAGCACGGCCCGGCCCAGGACAAAGCCCATTCCGGGTCCGCGCAGTGTTGGCGCGGGGAGCGCCAAGTGCGCGCCATACCAGCTGTTGCGGCCAAATCGCGATTTTCTCGCTCGACTCTTTGTAACTGATCTTGGACGACCTTAAGCCCCTCCAAGTCTATAAATAGCCCCGTATTCAGCCCCGTAGATCCTTTTGAACATCTTCGAATTTCTTATACATTTCAAACACCGAAAAAACTTAATTTCTAAGTCGTCGGAGGCAAGCACAGCGAAAGAAGGAACTCCTTGGGCGAATCAGCATGTCCCGGACATAGGGAGATCGTGTGGTAAGACATCGTTCACAATTTCCATCCGAATTTTTAATACGAACCTAACTCAACTCGTTTTTCCTTTCTAAACCCCCGATCCGGACACGTTGAGGGAGAGCGAAGGATCTCGGAGGGAGAACGAACGACGTGGAAGCCACGCCTATGAATCGATGAGCCGGATAATCCAAATTCTGTAAGTTAATGCTTACTTGGTTTTGGGTGACTTAAAATACAACTAAACGTAAGGAGTTAATCGAATGACCCTAAAAATCTGTCAACAAAAGAATCCTACGGCGCAGCGTGTTTCTTTGATATTTTTCGAAGCATTAAAACTGTTCAAATGGAAAAACTTAAAACACGAAAAACGTTTCAAAGACATTGACCTAGTTTGTGTAAAAGTTTCATAATTTTTCATCGTGTTTCGATATCCAAAAACAACCAAAAACCAATCTGCCTTAGATTTAGATCTTGAAACGGTGACAGATTCTTGGTCCGAACTTGTGGTTGATTTTGACATTAGATCTAGGCCGAATTAGAACTTGTGTTGAACATAAAACTTGTAGATTTATGTCTTGTGCATCTTCCTGAAAATTTTCGTTGAAATAGGTGGTATTTGCTATGGTAGAATTCGAATTTGTGAAACTGCTGTTGTAAAACTTGGACAGAATAATGTTCTGACAGAAAATCATGTTTTTGACTGGTTTCCTTAATCCGGATCGGAAAACTTAAAACACGAAACTTGTTCGTCCCTGTGTTTTCAAGTTACTGGTAAAATTTTAGAATTTTCAGACTTAAAACAGATTTATAATTAATTTTGGAGTAAACAGTGTTTTGTCGAAGTCAAATTATTATGTTGAGAAAATTGTGAAATTGTGAAATTTGTTCTTACCTTGCGGGTTCGATTCCCCAAGGCGTCTGTTTTCCTGTGAGTTCGATTCCCTAGGATGTCCGTGTCAAACCTTGCGGGTTCGATTCCCCAAGATGTGTGTCGATTCTTGCGGGTTCAATTCCTCAGGATGAGTGTCAATTCCTCCGGGTTCGATTCCCCAGGACGTGTGTTAATTCCTACGGGTTCAATTCCCTAGGATGCGTTTAAATTCTTGCGGGTTCGATTATAACACCCCGTAAAAATTTTAAATAGAAATTTAAATCTTAATAAATAAATATTTAAAATTTCTCAGAAATAAATTTTTTTTTTAGAAAACGAAAGGAAAGGGTATTTATTTTCAAAGTGTGAATTTATTTGAGTCAATCTTAGCGAAGAATTAAACTTAAGGAATTAAAAACTTTTAAATCCGAGACTATTAAATTAGCATGTAAGCAGTAACTTATCAATTATCAAGAAATCACTTAAGTCCTCGAAATTTATGTATACAAGTTGGATTGAACATTGCCAAAGGATAATTTAGTTATATCAAATTATCCGACGAGGGTACCGGGTAGAAATATAAGTTAATGACCAAAATAGACGAGCTTACGAAATATTAGAGTCTAAATAAATATTACTAGGCATGAGTAAAGTGAGGAAATAAATAAACACGGACGGAATAAAATACTTAGCTACTTAAATTATGGAACTAGAGGACATACCAATTTTTAATTATCGAAACATTTAATTATTATTTTCCAAGACCTCGACCAACTTGTCTACGGAAACTCATTACTAAGTGAGTTAGACCTATTGATTTATTTATAAGTAATTGAATTAAATATTAATACACTTGATTAGTGTGATAAGGAAATCCACTACTAGATAATTTAAATCCATAAGTCCACTAAATAAAATTATGGTAGTAAGACTAAATATTAAATATAGAAAGTATTAAGTAAGTTCATAACGAATGATAATTTAAATCCTAAACTTGCGTAATGAGCAAACGTTAGGAATTTTTGAGTTAATGTTATACTAAATAAAATTGGACTCAAATTATACTACAAATTAATCATTAATATTAATACTTAACCAATTGAATAAGATTATCTAGGGACCCATTTAACGATTAATTGTCCGGATTAAGGAATTTGAAGTGGTGAGTCATTTCATTAAAGATGATAAATTAATAGATGAACTAATCTATGAAATAACCCAATTTGTGAGTTAAGCTATAAAATTGAGTCCGCGTAATTAAAATTAAAACACTAAACCCATTTAATTATTAGGAATTTTCGGACCGTTAAATTGCGATTGTCCCGAATTGAAGAATATGGAGTTCCAAATTACTCGAATAATTATACCGGATGAATAAATTATTAAATCCACAACTTAGATTAATTAGTTAATTAAATCCAACACATTAAATTATATAACTGTGAGATTATTAAAATTATTAAGTCCATAATCTAATTTAATTAAATAATTTAGTCCAATAAGTCCATTAATTAAACATGAGTGCTACATCATTAGGTCCATAAAGTAAGTTAATTAGTCAATTGAGTCCATAATTAAAGTGGATTAAGTCATGAAAGTTGGGCTAGTCAATTAAATCCAATGGGCCAATAATTTGAGCAATGGGCAATTAAATTAAATTAGGCCCAAGCCCAACCCTAACACAAACCCTAGCCCAATACCCCAAACAAAACCCTAACCCTAACCTAAAGTCCTCCTGCCGCCGCCGCCCCTTTTCGGCGCCGCGATCGCCGCCGGCGAGCCTCCGGCCGGCCACCACCGCGTACGGCCACCACCAAATCTTCCCCCTTTTCATTCCCGGCCGCCTCCGCGCCCCGAAATCCGCCACTGCCTCCAACCGATCCACCACCACAACCGCCCCAGAATCCAAATCCGGCCTCCTTCCAAATCTCCATCCGACCACCATACTCTCCATCTCCAATCCGCCATAGATTCATCAGCAACAACAAATCAAACGAGCAAACCAAAGTAGAAAAGAAAAGAAAGAGAGGAAGAAAGGGAGAGAGAGAGTCACGAGAGGGGAGCCAAGTCGCCGCCGCCGCCGTGGGTTCCTCGCCGCCACCACAGCCCCATCTCCACTTTCATCCTCCATTTCCGCCTCCACCCGAACACCACCATCTCCCAACCGCCAGATCTGAGCCCGCCATCACCACTGCCGGGCAGCCCTTCACCAAGGCGAGCCTCACCACCACCGGCGTGTACCTCCGCCGTCGAGGCCTCCCTTCCCATCACCACCACCTCAAACCACCGTAAAATCAGAAATCAAAACAAAAAGAAGAAAGAGAGAAGCAAGAGAGAGACGCGAGAGGAAGGAGGACAGCGCTGGTCGCCTGCCGCCGCTCGCCGACCGCCGCCTGCCTCGCCGGAGCTTCCATCGGGAGAGGACCAAAGAGAGGTGGAAGGGAAGGGGAAGTAGACAGACGAGACCGAGCCCTCCTCCTTGAATCTCTTGGGTCTTCTTGAGCTACTTGTGGAGATTTGAGCTTGGGATTTGATAGATGGAGAATATGAAAGAAAGGGCGAAGGGGGCGGACAAATCAGGGAGAGGGGGAGAAAGCTGTGTTGCGTAAAACAGCTGTAAGAATGGACATTAGGGGATATCTGAGGGGTAATAGGAATTAAGATGAGGGGTGGGTCTTTAACCGGGTATTGGGTAGCTGCCTATTTGCCTATATAATCCCCCTCATCCTTGCCCATTTCCCACGCCATTTCCTCCATTTCTTCTCTTTTTTTTTTTCTTCTGTCTTGGTATTCGATTATTCTCTGCGATTCTGTTGCTGTTGGTGTTTCTTAGTTCCACCGGTGGATTATTAGCAAACCGGTCTAGTAGGAATACTCCGGTAAGATTTATTTAAGTTGGATATTTTAGTTATTATTTTAGCTATCATTTTAGTTATTATTATTATTATTTTAGTTAGAAAGCCATTAGCGTATAAATTAATATTAGAGTATTTTTCTTAGTCACGTAGCTGTAAAGGATTATCTGCTCGTAGCCTGTGCGTGTGTCATCCCCATTCCATCTTCGGTGACGGTAAGTAGATTTTTACTCTTTTGAGTAAGCCTTAATTTATTTAGCTTAAGCATAAATTTTAAATACCGTTTTCTTATTTTTAAATTTATGCTTATAGCTCCCTACTCTTTTTGGATTACTGGTATGCCATTTTACTGTGCTTTATACTGTTCGCAACTATTCCCAAATCCTACGGATTTTTGAGCTCATTGTTACGGGGGCTGGGTCTGGGTATGGGTCGGCTGCCCAACTCCTACGTTGCTGTTGCACTTAATCGCCACACGGGGACTCTTGGGGCTATCCAGGCGATTCCATATCTGATTCCAGTGGTGGGTTTCGAGGAAATTTCTTACCTCCCCCACACCCTTGCGTGTATGTGAGATTTGGGCCCCGTTTGGGCACCTGCACATCACAGTGGCTGAGATACTACTTCTCGGTAATGCATATTGCTGTATTATCTGTTCCCGGGTTTAGATTAATATTGACTTTATGTACAAATTATTCTCGTTTTTAGCATACCATTACCATAACAGTTGTCTTTAAATTATTTCTGCTACCCTACCTCCTCCGGGAGTAAACTTCTACTTACTCAGCGATTGTTTTCGCTGACTCTACACTTGTCACCATTTTCTTTCAGGTTTCAGACCTGCAAGGTTCGATAGAGCATATTTTGCACGGGCACGGTATGGGGTATTATTTAAAAGAATGTATATTTTGAATCCCCTTTGGGATAAGAACATATTACTGGGCATAGATCATTTTTATGAGGCAAAGATAATTTTTATAAAGCATGGGAAATTATTTATCAAGCATGAATAAATATTTGGGTTTTATCCCGTTTATGCAAACGTTGTGCCCTACTATTTAAAACAATGCATTTTTGCGTTTAGCAGTGTTATTTTTGAAATACGGGTTAGACAATCCCTTATTATAATATTTTTAAAATGCGAGGTACAACCTCTTTTAAAATAAAAAAATTTCCAAGGATTTATTCCATTCCTATCATTGAGCTCCTTTGAGGAATGCGTTCCTCGGTGTTGGTTGTACGGTCCAACCATTTTTGTTAAGCTTATTCTAATACTTTTACAGTATAATAAGCTTTTGTGCAGAGTATATGTTAACTTGCCCGGGAAGTGGTTAGCATATACATTAAACTCTGATTTTCTGCACTTATTATTTTTAGCCTTAGCGTATTTCGGGCGGTCCGGAATGCGTGGCGGTAGCACCCCACCCATTATTTCCGCACTTTTCTTCCGCTGCATCCTTAGGGAAAATGGGGGTGTTTCATCGATTCCCCAAGAACAAATTATACTAGATCATATTGAATAAAAGTGGAAGAATGAAATCCTGAAATACTTGAATATTTTCCTTGTTTAAATTATGTCTTGCGATTATTTTATCATGTGTGTTGAATTATGATCTTGTGGAAATCCCTATCTTTTAATTTATGCAATTAAATTATTATTAGATGAATAAAATTAAATCATGTCTTGTATGCACATGTTTTCATTAAATTTAATTAAAGGCTTTGAAACCCCACAATCATGTATGTGTTAACTTACTCAGCAAGTTGTGCTGACCCAAAACCATTTCTTTCTTTTTCCTACAGAGCATGTGGATTATACTTGAACACGTACATGCATGGGAATTTTTGGGAACTTTGTTTTTAAATTTTTGCATTAGATTATGAC